>JARHVA010009318.1:275000-332365 GCA_037957365.1 Torreya grandis | reverse complement strand
TGTTGGAACATATTTTATTTATGGTACACATTATTTAGTATAAATTTTATAGCACATGGGTAATATCATGTCTCTCTAGATTACTGCACCATCACTATCTACCCATCTATGAAGGGAGGGCCATTACTTATTTTGGGGATAATGTGGTGGGTTTATGGTCCATGGTTGGTGTAGAAAAGTGCTCAGATGATACTCTCCCTCCCCACTATATTACTTACTTGGAGATCACACTTGAGATTATCAAATATATAGAAATTAGAGTCAATCGAGATCCATGGAGCATTGTATCTATTATTGTATCTATATTGGGGATTAATGATTTTTTTAAATGTAATTGATTTATTATTATACATTGACAATTACATATGTATTATTACACTAACCCTAGTTGGATTTTAATATAATTTATTTTCTTATGTAGTTATGTCAGGTTACATAAGATGATAGTGATAACTATTGTTGTACATGATTAATTATGTTTAATATACTTATTTAATATGTTAAGATCAATAATTATATTCTCATTGTATAATATTTTAAAAACAATATTACTACATTATTCTAATAATTCCCTGTGGAGATGTTACATTATTATATCAGAGTTGTGGTTTAAACACTAGGACTTAATGAGTTTGCTAATATTTAATATTGTTTTGATATCATAAAGAATAATGGTGGGAGTAAAATCATTGGGTGAGAGTCCTTTGATTGTCAATGACAATAACCCTTTATTTGATCCTAACCAGTTTTCTAGTGATCAAACAACAAAGTTAGATTAGATTCTTATAGCCATGAGTGAGACTAGGGAAAAAATCATATCCTTGGAATAGGAAATTCATAGACACGAGGAAGAATACCAATAGGATGAGCATGAAGAGCATCCTGATGAGTAGGAATTACCTCAAAAATAGAGACATAAGTGTCTCAAGATGCGAGAGCACATGTAGCTACAAAATTATCAAGGGATATGAAAAAGATGAATCCACCTAAGTTTGATAGAACTATTATAAGATATGGAAATGAAGCATGATTGAATAAAATGGAGAGTATTTAAATATTTGAAACTACTCTAAGGTCACCAAGCTTGTTTGGGGATCTTATTAGTTAGCTAAGAAGCAACTGAATTGTGGGCCAATAAGAAGTTGGAAATGAAAATGAATTCAACCACCTCTAATTGGAATAAATTTGTAATACTATTTAAATCATGGTGGCTTCCATAGTTATATTTTTATTAGAAGATTATTATATTTTTAAATATGAAACAAGGAGACTTGTTAGTGAATGAGTACTAGGAACAATTCACTAAACTTCTAAAATATGTACCTTAGTATTAGGTAGATGAGGTTTAAGAATATGAAATTAATCATAGGATTAAAACCCTATATTAGTAGATAAGTGGATGTTCATGAACTATCTACCATGGACTTAGTCTTTGAGAAAGTAGTCAAATAGGAGCAAAAGTTGATCTCTTGCTTAGGTCATGGATAAGTTTAAGAAATAGTTTGGAAGTTCAAAGCCAACTTTCAAGAAAAAAATGAGAATCAGAGGAGTGGAGACTCCAAAAGTCAATTTAAGAATTAAAATTCTATATTTAATAGTGGTTTAGGTAGTAAAAAACTGGGTAATGGTTCCAAAGGTAGTTTTAAGGGAAACCAATAGTCTGATAAGTAGGGACCACCAGGAAGTTGCTTAATTTATGGAGGTGACCATTTTTTGAGTGAATGTAAATAAGATAAGTTAAGGAATAAAGGTTATACCACTCATCAAGGAATGTTTCAGTAATGTATTCATGTGATAGTTGATAATTGATAAGCTAAATTCTAATATTCACCTATATAACTATTAGGTATTTTTTTTAAACATCCACTTTCTATTTTGATAGATACAAGGGATAAACAATGTTTTATAGCTCCTAAAATTTTAAATAAATTATCTAAAAAAGCTGGTGTAATGGTAAATGCATGGTCGGTATAATATGGGAGTGATTCTAAAGTCCAAGTTGACAAGTGTTTAGTAGAAGTAGAAATTAGATTTGCATAATTCACAATGGTTGTGGATATTTATGTAACACCACTAGGTTTATATGATGTGATCTTAGGAGTCAACTAGATTTTGAAGCATAAGGCCAAGATTGATTTCTATCTAAAAAGGGTTGAGTGTCTTGATGATTCTATAAATTAGACACTAATTCAAGATGAGAAAAGGGAGATAAGGCTTTCTGTAATGCAACTCAAGAAGGCCTAAGGAAAAGGATGTCAAGAGTTTATTGTTAAGATAAATGAATTAAAGGAAATTAAGGAACCATCAATTGAAGATTATAATTTCCTTAAGAATTATCATGATGTGTTTCTAGAGGAATTATTATGATTGCCTCTTAAATAGGTGTTTGATTTCTCTATTGATATCAAACCAAGATCAGAACCTCAGTCTAAGGCTCCATATAGAATGACAACCACTACATTAATCAAATTAAAGGCACAACTTCATGATTTTTTATCCAAAGGGTTAATAAGACCAAGTGTGTCAACATGGGGAATACTAGTTGTATTTGTTAAAAATAAGGATGGCACTCTTTAACTTTACTTTGATTATAAAATGTTGAATAAAGCAACCATCAAGATCAAGTATCCACTACCTTGAATAGATGATATTTTTGATCAAATGTGAGGAGTAATAATATTTTCTAAGATTAATCTTAGAAATGGATATCATTAGTTAAGAATAAAAGATGAGGATATTCCCAAGATGAAATTTAGAACTCACTATGGGCATTATGAATCTATAGTGTTACCATTTGTGTTGATGAATGAACATGCAAAATTCATGACACTATTCATTAAATTACCTATATCATTTTTTTGGTATTTTTAGATAACATTCTTATATATTAAAGGATGAAGAAGAGCATCTTCAATATCTGGAGCTAGTTTTGAATCATCTATGAAAGCATAAGCTATATGAAAATTTGTCCAAGTGTGCATTTTTCCAAAAGAAAATGCAATATTTGGACATATTATCTCAGTGGAAAACATTTATGTTAATCTAGCTAATATGAGAGCCATTATGGAATGATTGGAATCAAGGAATGCCCACAACCTAAGGATTTTTATGGGATTAGTAGGCTATTATAGGAAATTTATTTTGAATTTTTCTAAGATTGCTACTCCAATTACCTCTTTACAATGTAAGAATCCAAGTTTTATCTAGTTAGATAAGTGTGAAGTAGATTTTCAAGAATTGAAAAGAAGGCTTACTTAAGCACTAATGTTAAGAGTTCCTAATCCCAATGGTTAAATTTTAGTGATCACAAATGCATCTAGGGATGAACTAGGAGGATTATCTATTTATGATGGTGCATTAGTGTTGGGTGAATATTTTGTCAAAAACTAACTGAAGGCAAAATGGGTGTATCAGCCACAACATAATCAGATAAATCTCTCCTCTCAGCAAGGGGAGGTTCCCTATAAACTATTACAAACTAATATAAACTAAAAATTAACTCAGGGGTGAGATCATATCATCCATTTCTCTTTTTTCTAAACTAATGTTTACAAATAAAGGAAAAATTCCTTGATATTAACCAAATCTACAAGAAACCCATGAAGACACAAAGTCTTTCTTTACTTGTCTTACTAATTTATAACTTATAGAATAGTAGAATGAAGTGCAGCCCAAAGTCTCCACTAAAAAATACAACAGAGTATATAACTACAAAGGATAAAAGTAGTTCAAAGCCTTTCCACTATCCTTTGTACAAAAACCAAAGAAAACACAAACTAAAGATAATTATAGTAGCACAAATTCTCCATAATCAATCTTCAAAACATATTCCAAGTTATTTTCACTCGCTCTACTTATTTAATCAAATAGAAAGATTGCATTAGGAAAAGGACATAAGAACAATTTCCTAAATAACATAAGTTATTCCAATATAAAGTTTCAAAAGTCACTTTGTTTCTCATTTATTTAAGAAAATATGATTTACAATCTGAGATCAAATTCTCAAAAGGCATCTCAATTTGGGCAAAGTTTTCTTTCAATAACTAAAAGGTATCTATTACAAAAGAGGCTCTCTTTATTTATAGGGAGAGGCCTTAAGGGTTTAGGAAAGACTTAAATATTTTAACCTAGTCAAAAATAGAAGTCTTTGTTGACTATGGACTTTTCATATTTTTACATGTAATTACACATGACAAAAGTACATGTACAAATGTCCAAAGTGGTTACAAAAGTGTATTTAAAAAAATAGAAATTAAATCAAAGGAAAATTGATTCAATTTGTAGCCCCATCTTTCTTCATGTGAGCATCATACATGGTGATAGCTGCTTGTATCCTGATACTATTTGGAGTAACAATATTCTTGAAAATCACCTTCACCCTAAATATGGCATCTCTCACTGCTGTGACTGATTTTGTGTGACTAGTTAGCCTAGTTTTCGGATTATCCAGAGTTAACTGATTATCCAGAATGTTATCCATAGAGGCTACTAAAAATGATTTTTCTTCAAATTCATTTTAGAACATACCTTCAAATTCCTGAATCATTTATTCTACTGAAAGGAATTAGTTGCCTTGTGATGTAAGATTGCAAGTTAGCTCCTCTAATTTATGCAAAAGATTGATGTCAATTTGTTCACTAAGGTCCTTTGATGATTCAAGGTCGTTGATCGATTCTTTAAGCACTTGACTCCTATATATCAATTCTTCTTTGGTTCCAATGTAAGAGTCTCTATTAGTAATGATGCCAATTGATATTAGAGTGCTCATTTTTAACTTCTTCATCTCCATCCATTTATCAAGATACTTTCTTATGATTTCAATATCTTGAGAAATAATATTAATAAGATCATCTAATTCTGCTCTTATTTTTCTCATTTTATCCATTTTCTCATATAACTCTATGAGCAAGGAAATTCCTTATGTATTCATCTTGTCTAATTACTCTTCAAGTAATTTCCCCTTGAGATAGGTCTTTTTCACTTTCTGAATCATTAGATCTTCTATGAAAATGGCTTCTAGAGTTACTATTTCTGGGGTGAAAGTGATCCTTCTTACCACTGCAGTTAACTATTCCACCATTTCTTTATAATGATCCTTCATCTCTTTCTCTCTATCAAACTTCTGAACCAAGATATCCATAGCTAATTACATATCACTTTTATCACGTTCATGATGTATCTTACCTAACTCAACTTGAGAGATAGAGTAGTCACTTACATCAAAATTTTCAATAGTTACATCCTATGGAGGTCTTTCTATTTCCAAAAATTTGTGCCCCTTATCCCCAATCATCTTTGAAAGAATATTTGGCTTCTTGGGAGCCTTGACTTTTACTGGCACCATTTTATTGAAATCAAAGTCATATGGAGAGATGGCTTGTTTTTTCCTTTTAGGCGTATACACTAACAACTAAGGTGGGATCGTAGAAGTACTTATATTAGTATCAATCTCCATTGTTAGCATTATTAGAGTTGTACTCACACTGGTAGTGGAAATAATAGGTGGAGTATCAATAAAAACTATACCTTTTATTGAGTGATCAAGAGCAGAACTATCTTGGATATCAAAAGATGGAGATGACAAATTGAGAATTGACTTGGAAGAATGAAGAATATCTCCAAAAGTGCCTTGAGGGTTATCAAAAATAATTTTGAAGGAGAGGCTACTCTAGAAGAGGGAACACTAATTAGAGAAATAGGTGAAGTTACAATAGGTGTGCTAGGTGGGGAAGAAGAAATTACTATTTCTAGCTACACATTTTCTCATGAAGACAGAGTTTCCTTTTCTTGTTGATATGTGAGCCTATCATCAGTCTCCATTTATTCTCTTGCTAGTTCTTCATCACTTTGCTTCTCAACCTCGATATCTATTGTTTCTGTCTCTTTTCCTATAACTTTTGACTTCTTCATCATGAAGATGATTTTAAGCTTATGTGGCCTAGAAGAAGAAGGAACATCATTCTTATTCTTCATCCTATTTTCTGCTCTTCTCCTTATTTTCTATTGAAATTTAGCTTCTGATCTTATGATGAAATCTTTCAAAGTGATTCCCTTGTTCACTAACCAATCATTGGTGTTTGCCAATATTGATTTGAATCTTTTCCTTAAGGAAGTCAACTCCATTTATGACTATTGGATTGGGGGAAGAGGGGCATTAGCAACCTATTCAACATGGTATCTATCATTGATCAAATTTTCATCATCCACTAGGTTCTCAGGGATGTCAACAAGTCCCAGATATTCTATCTGCTCAAGAGAAAATCTACTATAGTTCATTTTTTTGACGTCTTCTGTTGTCCTCAAATCCACCCAAACATCTTCAATCATAGGCTCATAAAACTTGGTTTTCCTCCTAATTTTATCCTTTACACCCCTTTAATCAAAATTTTATCTCCTTTTGAAATGCTTCAAGTTTACGAGCTACATTTTAGTTTCCATAACTCTAGCTTTCCCAATAGTTAATACTAAAATCCTACCAATTTCAATTGGGAACCTAAAACTAGGTTTCTTGAGTTCCATCTGCTTATTATGCATGACAATTATTCCCTTGCATAGCTCCATCAAGACCAATTTATCTGAAGGGAATCTTGGAAGCATATAGGGATGACCTTGGAAAAATCCAACCCACAAGTAACAAAAGGTAGGGAATTACAATGACATACATGCAAAGTCATTCACAACTATTCAGGCTTCATCTAACACTCTTTTTTGTTCTAATTGAGGACCAAAGAGACATATAAATACAATAAAGAAATAATCATTCACTCTCTTAAAATGATGAATAGAGCCCTTCAATGTCAACTGAGAGTAATATTGATATACTGAGGTTACTCTCCTATTTCCTTCTGATGTCAAACATGGAAAGATTCTCATTGAAGCTATAATACACACTAGGTATGAAGTCATGTAGAATTTGGAGGTAGTAGATACCTTCGCTAATTGCTCATTTAGAGCATTACTGATTTGTTCTCCCCATAAAATGACTTGTTTACCTTGGAGTATTATCTTAATGAAGGGGTACATCCATTCATGAAACTATGAGGAAGTAGGCAAGCCTCTTACCCTATTAAGAAGAGTAATAAAGTCATAGACTTCTTCTATAAAGTCACTTCTTGGAAATCTCCATGGTCATCTTAAAAAAATTTCCCTTAGAGTTTTGAGCCATTTATTATTGATTACTTTCTTCACTCTTTCAGGATTTTTGTCATATTCTCTTTGTGATTCAACAAAAACAAGCTTTAATACTTCAGTAGTAGGAGGACACATGAAAACTTTGTTGATAAACTCAAGGTCTAATCTAATAATCACATTACCACTAGCATCTAACACAGCCCTAGTATCCTTGTTGTAGAACTGAGTGCACTAGAGAACAAACTCTATGTTGTGAGCCACTATAGAGAAAGAAGATTATCTTCTTCATCTCATGGCTAGGATTGCTTGATTTAGTTCTTTCCATGAACTCAGCCATATCCACATGACCAATCTCTATATCTCTAATGTCATCGACATTAGAAGTAACTACGGTGATTGGATAACAACCTTGATACTTGTACTTCATGTCTTCAACTTCTTTGGAGAAACCTCAATCATCTAGAAGATCTTTCATAGAAAGGATGTCGATGAAGAAGGATCCTTGAGAGAAACTATAACAAAAGTCATGATTATGTAATTAGGGGAAATACTGGTAATCTAAAAAAACTGTATGTTAATGATCATGACCATGGGAATGCACCTAATAGGACTAGAGTGTGAGCAGGCCAAAGAGCCAAATGATAGCAGGCTCAGAAAAGTGAAAATTCAAAATTTTCCCAGAGTTAGGAAATTCTGAGTAAAAGTATGGAGGGGTGGTAAAAATTGCTTCCCTTGCATATAATAGGGGGACTGGTAGCAAAAATAGCCAATGTAGCATGTGAAGTGAAGGCTATTGATGCATAGGCAGTAATTTTTACTACCTTTGCATGTTGAGTTTGTGTAGTGGTGACAAAAATCACTGCCTATGCACATGAGGTGTAAAACTTATGTAATGGTGGAAATTTTTTACACTATTACATGGATGTCAAAATATCATGTAAGGATGGTGAAAATCTCCACCTTTACATGATATCAAGGTATCATGTAATTGTAGCTAAAATTGCTGCCTTTACATGAATTGACTCGGTTGATGGTATTTTTGGATTTTTTAGGCTTTTGCCTAGAACATCTCTTTTGTGAAGAGAGGGAGGAGGAAAAAAGAAACATAAATCCTAGAAAGGAGAAAGAATGGAAAACCAAATTTTTAAAGAAAAGATAACAAATAAAAACAAAAATGATAACTTAGAAATAAAAGAGAAGAACACAAAACCTACCTGGTAAATTGAAATCCCACACTTGAAGCCATCAAAATTGTAATCCCACTCATTTGTGCTATCGACTGGTTATAGGGAGGGGGAGAAAACAACTCAAAACAATCAAAATGAGACACAAATCAGCATTTAAATGGTTCAAAACTAATGCCAACTACTCAACACGCATGGTCATAAATGCTATGTGCAAAAATTGAGGTCATCCAAGGGTGGAAAAAATTTCCACTCTTTCATGTTGAGGTGAAAGTATGCAAGGGAAATGAAAATCACCACTCCTACATGAAAGGGTAAAAATGCAAGGGTGGTGAAAATCACCGCTCCTGCATGAAAAGTCTAGAAAATGCAAGGGCGATGAAAATTGCCACTCTCGTGTGGAAGAGGAATAGACAAAGGATGTAAGGGTAGAAAAAATCATCACCTTTACAAGGAAAAAAATAACATGTAATAGCAGCATTTTTTCCTGACCTTGCATGTAGGAAACAAAAGTAACTCCTTGAAACTGATTAAAGTCTGACATTTTCTTCGCATTGAGACTGCAATAAGTTTTGCATTTTTTAAGAAATCATGATGAAGAAATGTTATGAAATTTTCAAGGAGTTAGTCAACTATGCTTGAGATCAAGAGAAACTCATCTCGAATGATGAACTTAGAGTATGCTTACAAAATGGACAAGTTTAATAGGGGTTGTCCACCAAAATAAGCATAGCTAATTTTGGGGACAACAGCTGGCTCTAGTTGGGTAACTTCCATTGATTAAACTTTGAAAGGATTGAAGGGAGTATAAAATAGTCTCTAAGTGCCTTTATCCATGCCATTGGGCCATGGAGTCAATCTACCAAAAAGAAAAAGACACACAAAACCAAACAAAAATAAATAAACATAAGACTATACAAATGTAAAAATGAACTCATTTGACACTTCAAGGATTAAAATGTCTTAGATGTTGCCCACTGTGAGGTAGTGAGAATGGTGTTCCATCTTGATATTCTAGCATGAAACTATTTTGACTATATAATTGACAAATGGTGAATGGATCTCCTCACAAATAATCAAATTTTCCATGTATTCCTTTTGGTTCTCTCCTCTTGTCCCACAATAAGACTTAATCTCCAATATAACAATTGTGAATCCTTGCTCTCTTGTCGAAGAGTTTATTTATTTAATTTTGATGTGTAGTAATATGGTCCACTACCATAGTTCATTGCTCTTCTAGTTCAGTTAAGCACATGATCCTCTTATCAATGGAATTTTTGAAAGTTTAATCTTTGACTGCCTTCACCAACTTCAGTGCTGGTAGTTCCAAGGTGATTGGTATTTTTGCATTCAAACCATACAAAATTTGAAATGATAACATACCTATTTCCCTTTTGGGTGTAATCTTGTCTTCCTATAAAGCATTGAATAATTATTTATGCCAAGTTCTCTGATTGTCATCTATCAGTTTCCTAATAATAGCAACCAAATTCTTGTTACTTGATTCTGCCTAACTATTTCCTTGCAGATAGTAATCCAAGGAGCGGGAAAGAATAATCCCATGATTGTATCAAAAGTCAGTGATCTCATAAAAATATAAATAAGTGGAATCATCTGCTATAATCTTATTTAGAACTCTAAATTAGGAAATGACATTTTCTTTAAGGAAATTACATACTACTTCTGAAGTAGCATGCTTAACTGGAATGGCTTCCACCCACTTGGTGAAATAGTCTATTACGGTGAGAACATAGTTGTGTTTGCAAATTGAGGATGGTTTCACAGTGCCAATGAAATCAATACCCCATTTTTGAAAAGGTTCTTCAATCACCACTATCTTGAGAAGTAATGTGGCTAACTTGGGTTTCCCAATAAACTGTTGACATAACTCACACCTACGTAACCAAGTGTATGCATCTTGAAATAGTGTAGGCCAATAATATCTAGCTTGTAGAATATTGTGAGCCATCATAGGTGTATAAAAATGTCCTCCATAAGCCAAATTATGGAAGGACTCCAAAAATTTATTTTATTGCACCTTATCTACACAATGAAGAAATACCCCATCAAGGCTTCTTTTGTACAAACCATTGTCCCACAAGTCATAGTTAGCAGCTTTTAACTTAACATTTCTTTTTTCTTTATAAGACAAATGGGTAGGACACTCACCATAGGTAAGAAAATGAGTGATATTAGAATACCACTCATCAATAGTAGTGATGAAAAGAACCATAGTCATGCCTTCAACCTCTATTTCTTCTTGTTCTATTTCCTTTGATATGTTATCAACAATTAACTAGTAGAGACCTTTTCCCTACATAAGCTTAGTAGATTTGATATCAAGATCAAAATCTTGAATTTTAGTAATCTTTTTGAGTTAAAATGGACTTCACTGTCGTATCAGGCACTAAAACAATGGTATGTGAATTTAGGGTATAGAATCTAAAATGTTTTGCCACTTTAATCATGGCATATGCATGCTTATCCATGTTTGAATATTTTAGTTCATGAGATTTGAGAGGACAACACATAAATGATATAGGATATTCCACACCTTCTTTGTTTTTCTAAACCAAAATGGCTAAAAGTGTATGTTCAAAAGCATAGCTGTATACTATGAAGTCTTTGGTATAATCTAGACAAACCAGGATGAGGGCATGAGCGATAGCTTTCTTGATATCTTCAAATGATGCTTTGGCTTCTGTAGTCCAATGGAAATTGGCCTTACCATTCATCATGTCAACAATTTGGTGAGTTTTCTTTACAAATTCAGGAATGAATCTCCATAGAAAATTCACCTTCCCAAAGAAAGAATGAACTGCGGTCTTACTAGCAAGAAGAGTAAGATTTTAGATAGATTTGAATCTTTATAAGTTAATTTTTATGCCTTCTCAAGATACATTATGACCAAGAATTTTACCTTCTGTAACCCCAAAAATTGACTTCTTAGGATTGAGAGAAATACCATTTTGCTGACAACATTCCAGCACTTGTTGTAAATGATGCACATGATTAGGACAATGTTTGGAAAAAATAGTCAAGTCATCAAAATAAACCACAATAAAATTCTCCATTTCATCTTTGAAGGCAAGATCCATTGCTCTCTGGAAGGTGGCACCAACATTGATCAGATTAAAAGGCATTATGCAATATGCAAATGTGCCCCAAGGTGTAGTGAAAGTGGTTTTATATTGATATGATTCATTGACTTCTACTTGATTATGCTAATAAAAACCATCTAACATTGATAAAATTTATGAGCCAGTCACTATCTTCAATACTTGATCCATGATGGGTAGGGGGTGGTTATCCTTTAGAGAAGATTGATTCAGGTTTCTAAAATCAACGCAGATACAAATTTCTCCATTCTTTTTTTTTACAGGAACTATGTTAGAAATCTAGGTGGAATGATGGATTGGAAAAATTATTCTAGTATTTAACATCTTCTAGATCTTAGAAAGGACAATACTTTATATTTTGGAGTTTTATTGCCTTTATTTCTGCTTGTGAGGCAATGACATAACCTTAAGAGGAATTTCATGCCAAATTTCTTTGGGCCTAAGAGATTTTAAATTATCACAAGAGTACGCCAAAAAATCAATGCAATGGTGAAGAAGAGTAATGAATTTGAGCTTTTCATCAGAAGTACAATAATTCCCAATGTTGACCATTTTGGGATTTTCTTCTGTATTCAATTTATTTGATCAAATTTTTTGGAGGAACTTGAATCTATTTGCCACTACTTGACATACCTATCATACTTATCAAATAACTTCTCAAGAGAAACCAAACCTTTTGGAATTTTATTCCCATTGAGTTGATGGAACTCTTCACCAATTTTTGAATTTATTTCAGGAACTGATTCTCGTAGTGGAGATTTGCTACCTTCAAAATAAAGCTCTTCAAGCTGTCCATCTTTTCTAGAAAAGCAACGATTTGAATGTCACCATTAAACACCTACCAATGGTTGGCATTATCAGGTACACTTGGTCAAAATATCAACTCAATAGTGTACTTTTTCCCTTTGAAATATTTATGGGGAACCATGAGGGTTGTGGAAATAACCGATGAATCTACACGATCATTGAATTCTCTCATCATAGCAAAAATATTTAAAGCATCAAAACTTTCAATGTAATCTCATATAAGATTATGATAATGTCATAATCTTTCATTTTTGGTTTGATACAAATTCCTTACCTAACAAACCACCAATTCAACATCTCCCCAGGCATGAATAATCTTAACACCTTTAGCATGAGCAACTTTCAACCCAAGCAACAAAGATTCATACTCGGCGGTGTTGTTGGTATTGTTGAATTACAACTTATATGAATAAGGAAAAATTTCTCCTTGAGGGGATATAAAAACAATTACAACTCTATAATTAGTAGAAGAGCAACTGCCATCAAATTCTAAAATCCAAACATCATTAGAATTTGATCTCCTTAAAGATTTCTCTTCATTGGTGGGGGAAGATTTTTAACTTTGCTCTGACAATTCTTCTAATTTTCTATCTGAATTTTCTAAATTGTCACCTAATGAACTTTAATCTAATGATCTAAAAACATATCCAGTGGTCAAAAAATAATTACCTATTCCTGATGATTCAAATAAAATTTGAGCTTTGTGGTCTGATGTTTGGGTGACAATATATTTTGACTCTTTCTCAGGAAGCAATTTTTGCATAATGCCCTTAATAGGTATCCTTGCATCAGACAAATCCATATTTAATTCTCCACCTACATCCTTACAAAAATTACGTCTGAGCAGAATTCCATAGGAATCTAGAACATCAGCCACCAAGACTGTCATTTTGATCTTATTATCTGGAAAAGTGGAAAACATAAATTAGGCATCTTTGATTTGACCCAGGAGTGGTACTTACTTTTTTTTCCATGGAAAAACATCTCCCAAAAGTATTAGTTAAGGTAAGACCAAGAGAATCTACTACCTTGGTGGGTATAACATTATCAAAATCTCTAGAGTCTATTATACAATTTCTCAACTTATGACCATTGATCAATAGAGAAACATAGAAAGGTTCTATTTTTCCAAGGGCAACAAGAGGAGTAGAGACAAGATTATTTTGAGTGGATTTGTTCTTTGAGGGATCATGAGTCATCTTTTAAAAATATTTTCCCATAGAGATGATTTTATTTTTTATGTATTTAACCAACCTATCAAACTATTTAGGATTGGCTCGTAAGTATTTAATTTCAGACATTTGGATCTTGGTCTTCCTGGCATGATCAATTATGTCAAATAACTAAAATGAACTAGAAATAGAGGAAGGAAGTCCATCATCTTATTTTTTTATCTGTAATGGTACTAGTCTAAGAAATAGAAGTGGAAGGTATAGGGTTGTTTGAGGTACTTACTTTCTTATTGGTCACTGGGTCCTTTGATTAGAAAGGCATTGAAGTGCCCCATTTAACAACTGATATTATTGGATGAGATTCTTCTCATGCTTTTCCCTTATTGGTTTGTTGAGTTGACTAATTTTGGGACCTAGTAAGACAATATATGATCCATCAAACACTTCTCCCTTTTTTCTAGCTTCATCTTGGCAATTTAGAAAACCAATGTTGGAGTCACCAGCTAATTCTTCTTATCCTTCTGCAAAGAGATTAACATCTTATTCTTGGTCTAAGTCAGGTTGGAAAGAGAGATCATGTTTAGCTTCATGATAACCAACTGTTGAGTTGACTGGTACCACTTCAATGGTAAGCTTCCCCTATGTGGGAGGAAGATGATTGGACTGCCCTTGATTTTTGGTAACATTGCCTTGATATGAATGGCTAGGAAATAACTTCCTTGGTATATATTGATAAGGAGTAGACATACTTTGGGCCATTTAATTTTTAGAGCTAGCAATTCATTTGCTAACTTTTACACCATAGGATCAGTAGTGCTTGTAGAAGAACTTTTAGTAGATGAGAAAAATTTATTTTTATTAGAATCTTTTCTTATCTTACCTACTAGGATAAGATCATCTTTGACCTCAGTAGCCAAAATCTAAGCTGTAAAAATATCTATAGGGCTAGCCTACCTCAATAGAAAACTTACTTCAGGAAGTTGAGAATTGATGAAGAAGCACTTAAGATTTTTTGGTGTTGGCTGAGTAATTGCAAGGATCCTATTCCTTAGCTTATTGAATTTAGCAATGAAGTATCACATAGGCTCATGAGACTCCTTATTCATATGCATAAGCTGAGCCAACAGGCATGAGCATCCTCCATGGGTTTGAACCTAGCCTTAAAATTGGCCTTGAGGGTGTTATACTTAGTTATAGTTTGAGCTTGGAGATGGTAAAACCAGTCCATGGCAGCACTTTTCAAAGTTTCGACAGATAGTCTCCCCACTATATCTTCATATTCAATGCCTATCACACCACATGATATGCAAAAATATGTAATATGCTCATCAAGATGGAATTTCCTATCACCATAAAATTTGGGAAAATTCTTTCTTGAATTACGAGGTAGTTCATGTAAAGGTGGGGTTAGATTGAGAGGGCCAAAGGTGTTACCCCAAGGACCATGGACTACCATGATGTGATTATTAAAAGGAGGGATAACAAACCTTTATGGGGTATGTATAGACAAAACTCTGCTAGCATTAAAACTAGAAGTTTCACCTGGTATTGGAGATCTAACGTTGGTAGGAGGACAACTCTTGGTTCGTTGAAGGTGAGATTGTGGAGAAAAAATATCAAAATTATTTTGTTGCACTAACTCAAATATAAGATCAAAAATAACTTGAGCTCTCTAGCTTCACGCATACCATGGATCTGCTAGAGTATAAAATGGAAAAGAACTAGAAATGCTTCAATTTGAAGCTCAAGGCTTCAAAGTGTGCATTTATTTCCCAAGCAGAGTCACCAAAAACTATTGGGTGAATATTTTGTCGTCAACTAACTAAAGAAAAAATGGGTATATCAGCCACAACATAATGAGATAAATCTCTCCTCTCAGCAAGGGGAAGTTCCCTATAAACTATTACAAACTAATATAAACTAAAAATTAGCTCAAGGGTGAGATCATATCATCTATTTCTCTTTTTTTAGAAATGATGTTTACAAATAAAGAAAAACTTCCTTGATATTAACTAAACCCACAATAAACCCACAAAAATACATAGTCTCTCGTTACATGTCTTACTAATTTATAACTTATATAATAGTAAAATGAAATGCAGCCCAAAGTCTCCACTGAAAACTACAAAAATGTATATAACTAAAAAAGATAAATGTAGTTCAAAGCCTTTCCACTATCCTTTGTACAAAAACCAAAGAAAACACAAACTAAAGATAATTATAGTAGCACAAAGTCTCCATAATCAATCTTCAGAACATCTTCTAGATTATTTTCACTCACTCTTCTTATTTAATTAAATAGATAAGATTGCATGAGGAAAAGGACGTAAGAACAATTTTCTAAACAACACAAGTTATTCCAATACAAAGTTTGAAACGTCACTTGCTTTCTCATTCAGTTAAGAAAAAATGATTTACAATCTGAGCTCAAAGTCTCAAAAGGCATCTCAATTTGGGCAGAGTTTCTTTTAATAACTAAAAGATATCTATTACAAAAGAGGCTCTCTTTATTTATAGGGAGAGGCCTTGAGGGTTTAGAAAAGACTTAAATATTTTGACCTAGTAAAACATAGAAATCTTTGTTGATTTTCGACTTTCAATATTTATAAATGTAATTACACATGACAAAAGTACATGTGCAAATGTCCAAAGTGGTTATAAAAGTGCATTTGAAAAAATGGAAATTAAATCAAAGGAAAATTGATTCAATTTGTAGCCCCATCTTTCTTCATGTGAGCATCATACATGGTGATAATTGCTTGTATCCTGATATTGTCTGGAGTAACAATATTCTTGAAAATAACCTTCACCCTAACTATGGCATCTCTAACTACTATGACCAATTTTGCGTGACTAGTTAGCCTAGTTTTTAGATTATCCAAAGTTAACTGATTGTCCAGAATGTTATCCATAGAGGTTACTAAAAATACTTTCTATTAAAATTCCTTTCAAAACATACCTTCAAATTCCTAAATCATTTCTTCTATTGAAAGGAATTGGTTGCTTGCGATGTAAGCTTGCAAGGTAGCTCCTCCAATTTATGCAAAAGACTGATGTCACTTTGTTCACTGGGTCCTTTGACAATTTGAGGTCACTAATAAATTCTTTAAGCACTTGACTCCTATATATCATTGCTTCTTTGGTTTTATTATAAGAGTCTCTATCAGTAATGATGCCAATTGATATTAGAGTGCTCATTTTTTACTTCTTTATCTCCATCCATTTATTAAGATACTTTTTTATGCTTTCAATATCCTAAGAAATAATATTAATAAGATCATCCATTTCTACTCTTATTTTTCTCATTTTATCCATTTTCTTAGATAACTCTATGAGTAAGGAAATTCCTTGTGTATGCATCTTGTCCAAGTACTCTTCAAGTACTTTTCCCTTGAGATAGGTCTTTTACTTTTTGAATCATGGGATCTTCTATGGAAATGGCTTCTAGAGTTACTATTTCTAGAGTGAAAGTGATCCTTCTTACCACTACAGTCAACTATTCCAATCAACTATTCCACCATTGCTTTATAATGACCCTTCATCTCTTTGTCTCTGTCAAACTTCTAAACCAAGATGTCCATAGTTGACTGCATATCACTTTTAGCACTTTCATGAGTTATCTTACCTAACTCAACTTGAGAGATATAGTGGTCACTTACATCAAAATTTTCAATAGTTTCATCCTGTGGAGGTCTTGCTATTTCTATAAATTTGTGCCCCTTATCCCCAATCATCTTTGAAAGAATATTTGGCTTCTTGGGAGCCTTGACTTTTACTAGCTCCATTTTATTGAAATCAAAGTCATCTGGAGAGATGTCTTGTTTTTTTATTTTGGGTGTATACACTGATAACCAAGGTGGGATCACATAAGTACTTACATTAGTATCAATCTCTATTGTTGGCATTACTGGAGTTGCAATCACACCAATAGTGGAAATAATAGGCTGAGTATCAGTAAAAATTACACCTTTTGCTAACTGATTGAGAGCCAAACTATCTTGTATATCAAAAGATGAAGATGATAAACTAAGAATTGACCTGAAAGAATGAATAATATCTCTAAAAGTTCCTTGAGGGTCGTCAAAAATTCTTTTGGAAGGAGAGGCTACTCTAGAAGAGGGAACACTAATTGTAGAAATAGGTGAAGGAGTTACAATAGGTGTGTTAGGTGGGGAAGAAGAAATTCCTATTTCTGGCTACACATTCTCTCACAGAGATAGAGTTTCCATTTCTAGTTGATCTATGGGCCTATCATCAATCTCCATTTATTCCCTTACTGGTTCTTTGGCACTTTGCTTCTCAACCTCCATATCAATTGTTTCTAGCTCTTTTTCCATAAATTTTGACTTTTTTATCATGAAGATGATTTTAGGATTATGTGGCCTAGAGGAAGAAGGAACATCACTCTTATTCTTCATCCTATTTTTTGCTCTTCTCCTTTTTTCTTCTTGAAATTCAGCTTTTGATCTTGTGATGAACTCTTTCAAAGTGATTCCCTTGTTCGCTAACCAATCATTGGTGTTTGCCAATATTGGTTTGAATCTTTTCCTTAAAGAAGTCAAGTCCTTTTGTGACCATTAGATTGGGGGAAGAGGGGCATTGGTGACCTATTCAGCATGGTATCTATTATTTATTAAATCTCTATCATCCACTATATTCTTAGGGATGTAAGCGAGTCCCAGATATTTTATCTGCTCAAGAGACAATCTATTGTAGTCCATTTTTTTGACGTCTTCTACTGTCTTCAAATCCACCCAAACATCTTCAATCATCAGCTCATGAAACTAGATTTTCCTCCTAATTTTATCCTTTACACCCATGTAAAATAAAATTCTATCTCTTTTTGAAATGCTTCAAGGTTACAAGCTATATTTTAGTTTCCATAACTCTAGCTTTCCTAGCAGTTAATACTAAAAACCTACTAATTTTAATTGGGAACCTGAAACTAAGTTTCTTGAGTTCCATTTGCTTATTATACATGATAATTATTTTCCTGCATAGCACCATCAAGACCAATTTGTCTGAAGGGAATCTTGGAAGCATATAGGGATGACCTTAGAAAAAGCTAACCTATAGATAACAAAAGGTAGGGAATTGTAAGAACATACATCCAAAGTCATTAACGACTGTCCAGGCTTCATCTGACAATCTTTTTTGTTTAAATTAAGGATCAAAGAGACACAAAAATACTGTAAACAAAACATCATTCACTCTCCTAAAATGATGAATAGAGCCCTTCAATGTCAACTAAGAGCAATATTGATATACTAGGGTTACTCTCCTATCTCCTTCTAATGTCAAACCTGGAAAGGTTCTCATCGAAGCTATAGTATACACTAGGTATGAAGTCATGTAGAATTTGGAGGTAGTAGATACCTTGATTTATTGCTCATGTAGAGCATTGCTGATTTTTTCTCCCTAAAAAATGACTTGTTTACCTTGGAGTATTATTTTAATGAAGGGGTACATCCATTCATGAAACTGTGAGGAAGTAGGCAAGCCTCTTACTCTATTGAGAAGAGTGATTAGGTCACTGACTTCTTCTATAAAGTCAATTCTTGGAAAGCTCCATGGCCATCTTGACAAATTTGTCCTTAGAGTTTTGAGCCATTTATTATTGATTACTTTCTTTGCTCTTTCAAGATCTTTATCATATTCCCTTTATGCTTTGACAAAATCAAGCTTTAATACTTTAGTTGTAAGAGGACACATGAACACTTTATCAATGAACTCAAGGTATAGTCTAATCATCACATTACCACCAGTGTCTAACATAGCCCTGGTATCCTTGTTGTAGAACTGAGCACACTCGAGAATAAAATCTATGTTGTGAGCCACTACAGGGAAAGAAGATACCAGGTGAATATTACTTTTGATTATCTTCTTCATCTTATGGCTGGGATTGCTTGATTTAGTTCTTTCCAAGAGCTCATCCATATCCATGTGACCGATCTCTATATCTCTAATGTTGCCAACATTAGAAGTAATCGAGGTGATTGGAAAAACACCTTGATACTTGTACTTCATTGTCTTCAACTTCTTTGGAGAAACCTGAGTCATCTGGAAGAGCTTTCATAAAAAGGATGTCGATGAAGAAGGATCCTGAGGAGAAACTACAACAAAAGTCAAGATTATGTAATCAAGGGAAATAATGGCAATCTAAGAAAATTGCATGTTGATGATCATGACCATGGGGATCTACTTGATAGGACTAGAGTGCGAGTAGGCCAAAGAGCTAAAGGAAAGTGGGCTCAAAAAAGCAAAAATTCAAAATTTTCCTAGATATAGGAAATTCTGAGAAAAAGTATGTAAGGGCGGAAAAAATTACCACCCTTGCATATAAAAGGGGGACCAGTGGCAAAAATGGCTGACATAGCATGTGAAGTGAAGGTCTATTGATGCATAGGCAGTAATTTTTTCCACCTTTGCACATGAGGTGCAAAACTTATGTAAGGGTGCTGATTTTCACCACTATTACATGGATGTCTAAATATCATGTAAGGATGGCAAAAATTTCTGCCTTTACATGATATCAAGGTATCATGTAATGGCAGCTAAAAATTCTGCCTTTACATGAATTAACTCGACTAATGGTTTTTTTGGATTTTTAGGCTTTTGCCTAGAACATCTCTTTAGGGAAGAGAGGGAGGAGGAAAAAGGAAACATCAAGCCTAGAAAGGAGAAAGAAGGGAAAATTGAAATTTTAAAGAAAAGATAACAAATAAAAACAAAAATGAAAACTTAGAAACAAAAGAGAAAAATGCAAAATCTACCTAGTAAATCAAAATCCCATGCTTGAAGCTAGAAAAATTATAATCCCACTCATTCGTGTTATCAAATGGTTATAGGGAGGGAGAGAAAACAACTCAAAACAATCTAAATGAGACACAAATAAGCATTTAAATGGTTCAAAACCAATGCCAACCACTCAGTGTGCATGGTCATAAATGCCATGCACAAAAATTGAGGTCATGCAAGGGTGGAAAAAATCACCGCTCTTGCATGCTGAGGTGAAAATATGTAAGGACGGTGAAAATTTCCGCTCTTACATGAAAGGGTAAAAATGCAAGGACAGCAAAAATTGTCGCTCCTACATGAATAGTCCAAAAAATGCAAGGGTGGCAAAATCGCTCCTCTTACATCAAAGAGGAATGGACAAAGGATGTAAGGGTGAAAAAAATCACTGCCTTTACATGGAACAAAAACAACATGCAATAGCGACAATTTTTTCCAACCTTTCATGTAGGAAACAAAAGTAACTCTTTGAAACTGGTCGAAGTCTGATGTTTTCTTCACATCGAGACTGCAACAAGTTTCATGTTTTTTGAGAAATAATGATGAGGGAATGTTGTGAAATTTTCAAATATTTATTCAACTACACTAGAGATCAAGAGAAACTCGACTCAAATGACAAACTTAGAGTATGCTTATGAAATGGACAAGTTTCATGGGGGTTGTCCACCAAAACAAGCATAGCAGATTTTGGGGACAACAAGTAGTAGCTTATGAGTCAAGGAAACTAAATCCTTATGAGGTGAATTATATCCCTTATTATCTTGAACTTGAAAAAAATATTCATTCTTTACATGTTTGGAGACAATATTTGTTAGAAATACCATTTGAGGTCAATATTGATAATTTGGGACTCAAATACATATTTACCAAACCAAATTTGAATGCTCATCAGAGATGTTAGTTAGAGTTTTTTTCTAACTATGAATTTCATATTAATTACATCAAAATCAATGAAAATAGAGTATATGATGCCTTAAGTCATAGAAGGTATATAGTAAATGTAGCTACTATCAAGAGTAATTTTAGGTATCATGTGATTGAGTTCTCATTAAAAGACAAATTCTATGATTAAGGTAGGAAATATTTGTCTAAGAATGCTTATAATCTTAGGTATAAAAGATATAGCTTAGAAAGTGATGGTATTCTATGATATAATATAAGGATGTATGTGCCAAATTGGGAGAACCTAAGGACCATAGTGCTAAAATAACTACATAATGCCCCATATTTATGACATTTAGGAGTAACCATGCTCATGGTAGAGATTAAACCAATTTATTTCTAGAAGGGAATCAAGAAAGATGTAACTGACTTTATGTCACATTTTATGGAATGTGAATGAGTGAAATTTAAACATGTTCATCTAGTTGGGTTGTTATATCCACATGACATACTAGAGTGGAAGTGATAGGTGATTAGTATGGAATTTTTCCAAGTATTACCATTATCATAGAATGTGCATGGCATGATCTTGGTTAAAGGTGATAAACTAACACAAGTAACACATTTTATACCAAGAAATTTGATTGACAATGCACCAACTCTTGAAAATAGATTCATAAAGGAAGTGTATCAATTGAATGGTTTTCTAGAGAAGATCACATCAAATCATGATCTAATAATGAATTCTATATTTTGGTTAACTCTAAATTTAGGTTTGGGTACACAACTAAATTTTAGCACTATATATCACCCATAGAATGATGATCAAATTGAGTAAGTTAATTAGGTGTTAGATGATCTTATTCATATGTATTCCATGGATCATAAATATAAATGGAATAATACCTTACATAATTTGATTTTTCATATACAAACTCATACCAATATACTTTGAATATGGCACCATTTGAATCACTTTATGGGAGAATGTGCACGACACCAATCAATTAGGACAGGTTATAATACAGGGTAGTAATTGGACTTGAGATTATTTTATAAATGAAGGAGAAAGTTAGATCAATTAGGTAGATGTTAGTCAAGGCTAGTGATAGGTAGAAAATCCATGCTTATTTAAAGAGAACAACTAGGTAATTTTTAGTAGGTGATAAAGTTTTCTTGTGGGATAATCTGCATAAAAGCTCGAATAAATTTAGAAAGTTAGAAAAAAATTCATTGTGATATGTGGGACCCTTTGAGGTTTTATATGTGGTCAATCCTATATCATATAGGCTTATATTGCCACTAGCCCTAGCTCTATTAGATAATGTCTTCCATGTATCTTATACTAAAAAGTATATAGATTTTCCTTTGCATGTGTTGGATTGGATTGCTTTGTATGTTCTACATTCTAGAGTGGTCATGGTATAACCAATAACAGTAATTGACACATGAAAAATGTGTCTGCGTAATAGAGAAGTGTCATAGTGCAAGGTCTTATGGGACCAATACTCTGAGGATAGTATTACTTGGGAGGACTATGATGAGTTCTATATGCAATTTTTATTTTTTATAATTTATTTGATGATAGATACCATGATAATTTTTTTCTAAACTTTATTTATTATTCATAACAATTATTTGAATAAGTGTCATTAGAATGATGACCAATTTTAGGGGGGAAGGATGTTACATCCCTATTTTCTCACTAAGCTAATTTACCTAATTATCTATGCATTATTATGGTTGTTAAATTGGTCTATTTCTTTTTATCTAAATTATATCATATGTTGTTATGGGGTAGATGTATGTTACTTAGATTTCATGATTTCATTATTATGAGTTGGATAATTATGACTTATATACATGATTATGTTACATTTGATATTATAACATTGTTTTATGATATATATCATGATGTATTAGACTAACTACATTCTTATCATGAGTTATATGAAATAAATTTCATCCCTCAGATCATAATGGAGGTAGAGCATCAATAGAGAGGGTGATATATATGGTGATGGTGAAGGATGATAGAGGAACTACTAAGACCCATGCACACACAACATTATATTTCAAAATTTATATACATTGTGTGATTGGATTGTTAGAATTAGTATGCTTTGAAAGTTAATAGCAGTTAAAACATTAGAGTTGTGTGTTTTAAATTTTATTACATATATATGAAACAAATATTGTATTTGATTTCAATATGTATATTTTATGTAGACTTAATACTTAATATTTTAGTATGATATTATAAGGTTACTTTACTTATATTTGTTTAAGATTATAGAAATGTAAATCTGGTAGACAATATCTAATTACTATTATATATAGACTAAAAAAATGTCTTAGAAACATTTTAGAATGTTAAGATTCCTATTATTGATATTCAAGAATATTAATATATGCCAAGCTATTAAAATAGTGAAAGACATAGTTAGCCTATATAAACTAGTAATAACACAAATTATTATCATGTTATGATTAATATAAATAATTGATTGGTATGCCATTTTGATATAAGAAGATAATTGATATTGTGTTATTCAATTTACCATAAAATAAAGGGAGATAATTACCTTTATTAGTTATTAAATCAGATTGAATTATCCTAAAATACTATCCTAAAGATCTACACCTTTTCTTGTTGTCATTCATATATTATGTTAAAGTGGAAGTAATAATTACCATTTATAATTATGTGTTTAGTGGAATTTTTAGAGTGAAATAATTAACTTTTAATGTAGGTAACATGCATAGATTTTTAAATGAATACAATAATGATTTGTAAAATAAGGAAAGCAAATAAGTGAAAATAGGGCTTTCTTAAGTTTTGTTAATGGAAGTTAATTGGTTTTGAGTCACCGTTAAAATAGAAATACATAATTATTATATGGTGACTACACGTTGGTAAAGATTTCATGCAAAGTTGATGGGTGAGTTGCATAGAATAAGAGGTGAGCTGAGAGGAGAATGGGGGACATGAAGAAGAGAAGTAAAATATAAAGCAATTAGGAAAAAGAATACAAGTGCAATTTTGTCTCACATTTAAAATCAACTTAATAGGTTGGTGAAGTAATTAATTTTAAATGCTTGTATAATTATTGTTGTGGTTTTAATTCATTGGGTTTAGAAATGTATGTAAAATTATAGTAAAACATAGGCTAAGCCCTATGGATGGTTCATCCATCCATATAACTAAGCCAAAATACTTTCTAAATCCCTAGGATTATGAAGTATTTTGTTTTTGGGTGCTGAGCCATTAGGCTAAAATAGATTAAATTTCATAAATTTCTATGCCCTAATTGAAAAAAAACCTTAGGTGGATGATATGGTAGTATATGTATATATATAACTGAGTTTTATATATTTTGAGATATATACATGGGTAGAGTATATTCTAAATCAAAATATATAGATATTCATATAAATTGAGATAAGTATAAATGACCTATTGAGTATATATATTTTGTATAGGGATATACATTGAGCTAGAATGTTTTGATACTAAATAGGCCTAAGTTAAAATGATTTAATAAATAATTTCAAATACTATTGTTTCGTTTTATTACTCATGAAGTTGATGAATACCAAGTTGACTTGATAAAGACTGTGTAAAATTCAATATTTAAAACTGTGAGCAGAATTTAGTATATTTATGTATATAATGGTTTTGGGTATTCAGGAAAAATAATATAGTCATAAGGTACAACATATATATATATATATATATATATATATATATATATATATATATATATATATATATATGACCTATGTATATGTATAAATAAGACACATACACACGCACACACACACATGGATATATATATATATATACACACACATGTTGAATGAAATACTGAGTAAGGATAATTATATGAATTTATGTTTAAACACTGTAAATTGACATATAGGTGGACTATATAATATACCCCAAAATGAATAAAAATTTATATTATATGAATATATTATTATAACCTTAAGGAAAGTTTATACATTCAAAAATAATATTGATTTATAATAATCAGGGTGAAAACAAATATGCAACAAACTATGTTGAATTGTGAACATATGGAATATGGTATGTTTCTATAGGGAACATATGGAACAAAGTTTGTTTTGATTATAAAAATAAGAAGGAAGATTATATATTTTATATGATAATAGATAGTCAAACTGAGGAGAAATTTTATAGTATAAATGTCCTCTAAATGCAACTAGGAAATAAGTCAACTATATATAGGCATGGATGGATGACTATGAACATTTTTATCTCCTTTAAAATGTTTCAATTTAGTGAGGTTTGTCAAGGATGTTTTATAAATAAATTTAAAACTTGAGTTTTATTTAGAACTTAAAAAAGGATATATAAATCTCTATGGTTAAAATAATCACATTGTTGATCTAATGATTATTATAATATTTTTTCCAAAATATGAACACCGATGAGGAATTTTATTATAAAGGAAAAATAAGGTATTATATTTGGATGATTTTGGGGTCAAAATCATAGCACATCTAATATGAAGTTTTTTATGAACCTAGTTGAGGCTAAATAAAATACTAAGATCCTTTTTAGATTTATTTGTTTGTTTTAAAAAAAAGGGATTATTGAATCATATAGTCTTTAAAATAAATTAAAAATGCCATTAAGTTCACACACACACACACACACACACACACACATCTATGTGTGTGTGTGTGTGTGTGTGTGTGTGTGTGTGTGTGTGTGTGTGTGTGTGTGTGTGTGTGTGTGTGTGTGTGTGAAATTAGGTCCACACACACACACATATAGTGTGTATGGATATATTGGATGATTACCTATTTTTGTCATTTTGATTAAATATTAAAGTCAAAAACCTAAAGGATATATTGCATTAATTATATGCATAAATCATCCATATAGGCATCATATAAAGGAAAATTATGCTTTGGTTTATAAGTTATTTATGTCCTTTAAATAATTAAAATTGGTATTGTAATTAAGCAGTATGTGTAGTGTATTGTGAGAATGATGATTTTATTACATTGTATTTACTTAAATAAAGTAGATTATATTTTATGAGTTGTTATTTACTTGTTTATTAAATAAACTTATTTGTCATGATTATTATTTATGTGATTAATAATAATAATAAAGGTTCATTCATACATTTGATAGACTAAACTTATGTAAATTGATTATTCCTATTTATATCTAAAGTAATATTTTCTATTATGAATTAATTAGTATGAATCTATTGGCTATTGAGAGTTTAACTAAATCTTTAATTGATAGTGCTAACTATGCAGTGAGATGGACTTCAATAGCTTACTTAGCGCTACTAATTATAGATGAAGGTAATCTGATCAAGTGGTGTGTATAAATTTGATTGATCCTAGAGATCATTAGCTATTTGAAAACTTTGGCCAAAGTGATGTTTACATAAACATTTTCATTTGAGATGTTTATGTAATATCATGTTAGAACATATTTAATTTATGGTACACATCATGAAGTAGAAATATTACAACAAATGGTTCTATCATGTCTCTCGAGATTTCCACACCATCACTATCTAACCATACATTAATGGTGAGACATTCCCTATTTGTGAGATTGTATGGGGGATTGATGGTTCATGGTTGGTGTGTAAAATCACTCAGATGATGTTGTCCCTCCCCATTGTATTACTTACTTGGAGACTACATTTGATATTATTAGAGATAGAGGAGTTAGAGTAACTTGAGATCTGTGGAATAGTGTATCTATTATTGTATATATGTTGAGGCTTAACGCTTGTTAGAAATTAATTGATTTATTATTGTACATTGACTATAGTGGCTATATTATTATACCAACCATGGTTGGATTTTAATATAATTACTTTTCTTATGTAGTTATGTTACATGAGATGATAGTGATTGGTAATTGTTATTGTACATGTTTAATTATGTTTAATATACTTAGTATGTTAAGATCACTAATTAGATTCTCATGGCGTAATCACATGAAATAATAAGTGTTATGTAAATATTTTTTAATTTGTTTACTACATTATTCTATTAAATCCCCATGGGGATGTTACTCTGAACCTCCTATGATATAAAGGGTCACCTCAACATCCTAGGAATATGTTTGTCCCCCTCTCCCATTTGAATATCATTATCTCAGGACTCCCTATCATTTCCACTATTTCTATTACTAATCTATAAGCTCAAACCAATAAACATGGGTTAAACTTAAAATAAAGGTATATGTACAACATGTTATGGTGCTAATTATAACTATAAGGTTACCTAAACTAACCCTTCTCCCTATACCTATCTATACACTGGACTAGCTCATCTCTATTAGAATTGCCCTAGCTATTGAGCCCCTATAGGTCTAGGTATATTTATTCTCATAGGTTTGAACTATGTCCACTAGGCTATGTATAAATAAAAAAATCTTGAATTTGTTATCCTCCATCATAAGCCCATGTAATTGGATATAAGGTTAAAAATTTACTAACTTCCCTATCCCTTAAGATAGGATTCCCCCACTCATTAATCTCCCATGTAATAGGTGAAAATTAATTAGGGCCATTAGATACATCCTAATAGTTCCAAAACTGCCTCTAAACATGATTTGATTTATATCTCTTTACTATGAAATAATGTCAAACTATAATGTAACAAGGTGTGGTCATGCGCCATGTCATCAAGACATCCTCCAACCAACCAAACCAAAAGTTACTATATGGACACTAGATGAAGTATCCATCTACCATATCATCTATGGATCTCCAATAAAATTATAGGTCCCTTTTGTGCCCCTATTATCCCCTCTTATTAGATACTAACTACAAGATAATAGATTCTTTGTCGACTCCTATCACCTATGCCCCATTATTTTCTTAATAGTGATGTGCTCCTAAGATTAAACCTTAATCAATCTACATGGTTCAATGATCCTACTCAATGATAGGCCACCCTATTTAAATATTTATATAATTGAGCCAATATTATTGATCCCTAGGCAAATCATGTGGTTAGATCAATAATGTCTCTAATGATTCCTACTATACCTATGTGAAAGCATTAGTCACTCTTGTTAGGAAAAAATATGTTGATAAAAATGGCCATTAAAATCACAATATAACTATCAACCAATGATTGTGCCACTATTACATCTCTATTTTTGGGGAAGGATAGGTCTTCTATTGAATCTATATCAATCACTCCACCCTATGTGACAATGTTAGTAATGCTAATTAGGTCCTCCAACATTGGCAATCATTCCTTCTACATCCAATGTATCACATATCCTTAGATAATAATGTAGAGTAAATAAATTTTTTACTCAAATGTAATTATGGTCTATCTAATAGGTAAATATAAGGTACTAGTCTCAATGTGATAGAGCTCAATTATCATTGATTGGTAAGACCTATCTACTTGTATCATTGTTATTTATGTAAAGTGTCTATAAAGGCTAAGGTCTCCTTAGTCCATAGTCCTGGTTACCATAAGATGCACAATTATAACTTAGGAAATATCAACATTATCACTCACTTTTATGAATCATAAACATGTCATCACATTATGGTCAAATTTATCTATTTAAACACTAAAAATAATGTCACCAAGAGCAATAACTCAACATGAAAACAACATTGTACTTCCTTAAGATATAAACATTCCACATTCATATCAAACATAAACTTCCTCTAAATTAGTCCATTTGACATTTGGATGATTCTAATGATTTTGGTGATATCATCATCTAGTAGGGAATTTTACCATTTCCTAAGGTGATATTACTCTTTTGTAGTGTATTATCAAAATTTTCCTAGATTTTGTCCCTTTCCATGTTACCATTGTTTTATATGTCGATCTCACTATTTTATATTAAGGTAAAAGTAGGTTTTGAAGGGGCCCAAAAACCATGAAACAAAGTTAGAAAGATACATCATAAATGCCCATCAGGGAAAACAAACCTAAAGCCTACTACAGAATAGTAACAAAATCAAGTTTTATAGGGACCTGAAACCACCAAACTAGACCATAAGAAGAAAGATCCCAAGTTTTACAGAGACCTAAAAACTCACATAAGTTTTAAAATCTAAGAACCAGATATCAGAACCAATTATAACATCCAACAAAAGGGACCAAACCCATATGAACAAAAAGACCATAGTCTTCTAATTCCAGGATCATCTTCATCGCCTCGTTTCCAATCGTTGTAGTATCATGTATGGATATTGCAGCCGAAGTAGCAAACTCTTGCATAGCTTTCTTCCTTGAGCTCTATCTGGTCCTTTTGCTTGGCCCCTCCAAGGATTTTATTTCCTCACTAGCTCATTTTCCAATGTTTGCTGCAGCTTCACATATAATAGAAGTAACCTCCTTCATCTTCATTCTACTTCCTTTTATAAGCCTTCTGAGATTATTCTCATAATCTTTAAGTTTGATAGGAATATCTCTCATCTGCATTTCCATATTATTGATTTTATTATGATCAGCTTCCTGATTATGTTCCATTATTTCCATTCTCTTCTTTAGCTCCATTATTTCCTTATACATCCACGAATCAACTTGAAGAATGGCATCAGCTTTGAATTTGGCCAATTTCATGAAGGGAAGCCTACTGTCTTCAGTATTCTTTTGTGGAGTGAATTCATTGTTTTCAGTTTGATCTTCCTTTGTTTTTTGTTCTTCAGTAGTAATAGGGTTTTCATTTTGGACAAGATAATCCTTTTCTTGTTCTCTAATCTCCATAGCATGATTGGAATCCTGAACCATATGTTCCTTATCTATTTTCGAAGCTGGATCATCAAGTAAAATGTCCATTTATTTTTCACTTCCTCCCAACACTCCATGATTATCCTCATGATCAGAATTTTCTTGTTCTATTTTTTCCTCTGTTGTATCTGCTTCTTTTTCATTCTCACTTTTATCATTACCTTCCAAATTAGAACTGGAATCCCCAATATCCTTCCCTTCCTCTTCCTCCAGACTCTCCTTATCAAAACTTTCTATAGTTTCCCACTCAGTTTCCTCATCAACAATTTGTTTTTTAAAACTAAGGGGTTTAGGTTTGAGTTTTTCTTTCCCCTTTACATTTTCATTCTTCTTATTCTGAGAATCCTTGTTTTTGTCAGAATGAGGATTCGAGGCTATGGAATTTTTTTACAAAAACCCTCAATAATTAGAATCAATCCTTCATGCAAGATAGGGTGAGATTCCTTTTTTCTATGAGCAAACAGACTTTGAAGCAGTGAATAACGCAAATAGAAAGGAAAAGAAATTTTGTCTTTGTGCCTAAAATGATTAAGAAAGACAAAATGAAATTTATGTACTCTTTTTCTTCTACCATCAAGGATGAAGTACTCATGGGTGAAACATAAAAATTCTCTCTATATTCCTTTTATTTGCTCCAAGTCAAAAAAATCTCCGCTCTTTTCCAATTGCTTCTCCTCAGCATCCGTCTTCGGGAATTTTTTGTATGCCTCATTAGAAATACTAGTCTACTTAGAGAATTTTATACCTTCCATTGGAATCCCCGTGACCTCTACTTTGAATTGCTCAGTGAGCTTCATTGTCACACCACGGAGAGTTACTCTATCATTGACCCAATTTTCAAAGAATGCCATCGTAATGTGGGGTTTAGAACCATGCAACCACTCCATATAACTCCCTACCTTCTCTTTCTAAAGAATCTTCCAAACATCCTATTTAGCCTTCCATTCTTCACAATTTTTAGGCTCTTGCTTCCATGGTTCACCCTTCATTTTACAGAACAAACAATATTCCAGCAACACCCACACACTAATGACTGAAAAATGGAACCAATTGTTTTCTACTTGAAATGAAAATTGCCTATTTGCTGACACATGCGATAACCATATTACATTCTCATGAGTGTACCTATTCAGTGTAAGTAATCTGTCCACCATAAGGCCACTCTACCGAATCATTAACTTGCTATTCTAGGTAGATCTTTCCCTCCTTTGAATTAATGGCATCATAATTAATAAGCACTTTGAGATCAACGTGCTTATTTAATGCATCATGCCATCTCACCTTTTGCTCTGTTCAAACTGCATAATTAGCTATCCAGTCAGTAACCCCATTAGCTTCTCGATAAGTATGGGATATGGTCACCTTTTCAAATTTTTGAACTAAGACTTTAATTTCCATCACCATAGCCTCAATAGACCATGAAATTGAGTTTTTATTATTTAGGATGTTTATGATATTCAAGGAATCACCTTCCAGCCATAATTTGGAAAATCCCAACTCAACAGCTAGTTTAATGGTATAGAGGGCTACAATAGCTTCAACAGTATGACTATTCAACTTACCAATATGGATAGCAATAACATCAATTACATTTCCCACATGATCTCTCACAACTCCTCCACATCCCGCTCTTCCCAGATTCCCTTTAGCTGCTCCATCAAAATTTCCTTTGATCCATCCAATAGGAGGAACATTCCATTTTACACCTAATCTTGGATTATCAGTCTTCAAATTAGGCCTTTCAGATCGTAAGGGGTTATCAAGTTAAAAGGTTTGATCAAGATTCCTCTGTGATTTAAAATTCTCCTTAATTGTTCTAATAATATTCTAGCCCAGCACCCATCCTGGAAGTTCTTTACTTCTAAATATTCTATTATTTCTTTCTTTCCATATGCCCCACCATATATGAGGAAGTGTTAATTTTCAGAGAAAATGAACATCAGTATTCTTTGAGGGACAGCACCAACTTTTAAAAGATAAATCTGCACTTTTTTGATGAACCCATGTTATACCCCAAAAATTAAGGATGTCGATCTAATTATTTCTTAGGGTGATATCACTATTTCACAAATTCTTACCATAATTTTCTTCTCTTTCCCACCATTTACATAAATTTAGCCCACATACACATTTTCATCATTTTAGTGTTTCTGACCCATTTTGGTGATATCATCTATTTAGTCATGATATTATTGATTTGGTCTTGATTTCACTATTTTATTAGTGATATCACCTTTTTATTATTGATATCATCATTTTCATGCACATTGTCACTATTTTTAGGTGTTTTGAAAATGATATATTTTCTATTCCACTTATTTCTCCATAGCATTAAATGTAAAAATGATTAAAAAAAATGGTAATTAATGAGTGCCCTCTCCCTGATGGTCATCTATACATGTAGACTTGCTCACCAAGGTGTTTATGTCAATAAATGCATTCCATTTCACTCAAATCTCTTATGTGCAAATCCAAAGTATAAAATTTCAATAGGGGAGGATAAAAATGAACCATTTTCACCCCAAAAGGTTAGTTTATAGCTCCAAATTTTAATTTTTATCCCCACCCTCCCATTACATTCCTCAGTGGCCTATTGATGTTTCCTTTATCCATTTTCATCCTATTTTATTCTAGTTTCTCTATTTTTAACCTCTTTTACCATATAACATGTCATTTTCTTCATTTTAAGGGCCCATCCATTACAATTATTTTTAGGCTAGTCCCTTGAGGGGGATCCTAGGTGCTACAAACACCATTTAGGGCATCATTGTGAACTCATTTTCAAAAAATTGAATAAGAATCAATAAAAAATGAACACATCTTTCTTCAATAATTTAAAAAATATTTTAACAACTTTTTCATTCTTTTAAAATCCATTTATTAATTTTCATCTTGAAACGCCCTTTTAAATAAGGGAAAAATGTAGACACTACACTTTCATCACTTATTTGTCAAAATTTCACACCATAATGATTTTTTTCAACAATTCATAAATGATGTTAGAAATCACTAAAACACTCAAATTTTTATACACACTTGATGTGCATATTTTAAAACACATTTAGACGTCCCTAAATTGGGGAAATGAACCCTATCAAATCATCATCTTCATCTATTCCATCTTATGCCAAATTTTTATTTTTCAAGTTACATTCTTGGCTAATTAAGTGGAACAGTCACTTAATTATTAATATTACATAAGTCACACAAAATATAATCATGATTGATTAAATAATAATAAAAAAATGGCTAAATTTTTAATTATGCAAATTCAAAAATTACACAAATATCATCATCACGACATCATAGCTAAGTCGTCAAAATTTGGAAAATATCAACATAAATGCAAAAAAAAAATATCATAAATGAAACCCATACCCAATTAATACAAATCTATCCCAAATATTAATTTTATTTACTATCTATATTAGACCACACCTCAAGCACACATCTTGATTATCATTCAAAGGTTGAAATCATTTTGACAAATCTATAAATAGAGGGGCCACCTTATGCTCTTATCAAAGATTTTTTGTGAAAACTTACTCTACCAGAATATAAAAAATGTTTCATCCATCACTTAATTTTTCAATCAAAACATAAATAATGCAAGGGGATATCCCATAGGAATCACACTACAACATTGATTAATAATCCAATCTCTACATCCATACCAAACGAACTTGTAAGATGGAAAGATAGAGAGATCTAAAAGGAAGGTACATCTTATTTTTTTCTTCTTTATTCTTGTTTCTCTTCCTTGTCCTTGCCCAATATAAGGACATGTGTTTGGCTTAGAGGTTTTTATGCATTCAATTTTGATTTCACATGAATAAGAAAACTAACTCCCTCATAATCATATGTTTACATAGACATTTGAGATATAGGTTCTCAAATTGAGCATATAGATGATTAACATTATAAATCATTTAGTAAAAATTTAGAAAGTATAGTACTGGTTTATGTACATATACACATTTTCATATTCATGAGTCATGATACTAGTTTATGCACATAAAATATAGTGTAGTTTATAGTTGAATGGAAATAAGTTATCATTAAACTTCAAGTTAAAAAAATGTATTCATGATGGGAACATGAATGTTTTTCATTCTCTTTCGATCATGAATTTTTGTTTTTATGTAAAGTTAATATGAGAAAAAACTATAAAATTAAATCTATAAGCTATTTCTAATGGTTTATTCAGTTTTATTTGAATGAACCCATCACGTGGTTATATCTTATACTTGCATAGTTATTTTGATTATTACATTGAATAATTATCCCCATATATATGAGGGTTGGGAGATGTTGTCTTCCAAATCCAAGATCTTACATATTTAGACAAGTGTTTGGCACAATCACCCCAAGTCTCCATGTGATTTATTAAGGAATTACAAGTTTCTCCAATGCTTAAAAAAAGAATCATCGTCTCCAATAAGTTGTAAGCATGACATGGTTTTCATCAACACATATGTATATCCATACCTTTGCTTTTTAAAATATTAGTTTAATATTAAAATTCTCAATATATGGACATTGACTACACATTATTATAGTTTTTTTTATTGAGTGACCTTCATAATTGGATCTTCATATCAGAGAAAAAGTGTGATGTACACGCTCAACTAAATTTTATCATTTTAGTCTATAAATTACATCACTAGAATACATTTTTTTGTGGGGGATTTGTAGATACTAAAATATATATTATTTACTTGACAATGGGAATATTGACACACATTTACCATGTATGACTTGAGTGCCAAAAGATAGTCATAATTTTCCATTATCTCACACATACATTCTATATTTTATGTTTGGCCTTTCCATTCTAGTGTTACACACATAAATGAACCTTGATGTATATTTCAAATATCCTAAATTTCATACATATACATATTTATATATTTAGATTAATCCACCTATATAAAATTTGATTTTATTAGTTGTTGTCTATATCACCAAAACAATACTAACTTAATTTGGTTGTAACTAAACCTCTCCTAGTAATGATTACCTTTTAAAATCAAAATTTTCCTTAGGGTTATACCCTCTTCCTATAATGTTTATTTCATGATAAATTACCCAATTGGACTCATATATAAACAAATAAAATTCTCATTCATAATGGACTTGGTACTTATCTGGTACACATCTATACAATATTGCATATTGATAAAATATTCCCTATTCTTCCTAGATTGTGAATATATAATTATGAAGAGTCACACATCAAGTATAAATCACACTAAAACCAATTCAAAACAAACATTGTCAATTATCAAATCCAAACAATTAGCTCGATACATATATCAAAAGATCACAAAATGATAATCACACTAGGTGGGAGAATTACATGTAGCCTTATTTACACCTCAGAGTATCAAATACATATGAATTGGTTAATCATCAAATGGGGATGATTTAGGTCATCTCAGTCTATAACACTTTCCCAAATTTTATATGCTTATATCCCTCTCAAGAAAACCTAGGTTTTCAAGGTGGAGGTTTATTTATAAATTTATGTTCATCATTAATGTTTGAGATTGCACATATAAATAATAAAAATAAATTTGAAGGTGAACATACTATCATATTCCCTTATTTCTATGAAGTTTAGTACCAACCATCATAATTAATTATCAACCGGTGATACTGACCTAAATCAATAAAGCCAACCCTATGTAGATAGATTTATAGTTCTTAAAATAGACAAATCACATGCTTGCTTAATTCTAATTCCAATTACAAAATACAATCATAGTCCAAATTTTAACTATAAATATAAGTATCCATCCCTTTTATTTACCTACTATATTTATAATATGTCAGTTTTTAAATCATTGTAATTAGTTTCAATTTTTTACACTTAAATGTATTTTTTATTGTCATATCTTAATAGTAAATTACATTTAAAGTTTCTATCTTACTATTGCTGCAAAAAAATAAAGGGTAAAATAGGATGTAAGATGTGGGAATTACATGTGAATGGTGGAATATTATTTTTTATATTTTATATTATAATTGTAAAATTTAAAATACATATTAAAATAACATTTTGGGTATTTTTCTATGGCATAAAACTTGGGGATTAGCCCTTGTCTTGAATGGATTTGTGTTGCTGAAGCTTAGAGTGAAATTTCTAAATAGTTTATGAATTAGATCCTCTTTAATTGAACATCTTGGATACTTCCTAGATAATTTACCATTCTCATAGATGAATTATATAAATAAGATTCTCATGTGTTTAATTAAGAACCTATTAATGCAAGAAATCAAACAAATATAAAGGTGAACAACTAATAAATGGATCCAAACATTATAAGGTTTCAAAAAAAGGTATAAGGGAAAAAAAAACATAAAGGGGATAGGATTGATGAGGCTTCCATTCCTACCCATGGAAATATAACTGAATCATCATTCTCATCTTTGAATAAGGAACATAAATAGACAAGATAAGGAGAGATAATATAACCTCATGAGCATAATAATAAATATTTTAAAAATAATACAATGGAATCACATAAATAATATGGAGAAAGACAAATAATTCCTAATAATTACCTAATTCAAGGTGATGGCTCAAATTCATAAAAAAATTCTAAAAACATTGTAATAATAAGGATTGTACCAAAATTATGTTTCTATAGTCATATAACTCAATTAATTTCCAATCTTTCCAAGTTTCAAATATAATAACCTCTATGTCTAATGAATTATGAAGTTAAAGAATACATTGAGAGTGATAGATATTTATTATATATTTTTTGAAACCAATGAAAGTTAGTAACATTAATAAGAGGTGTATTTTTTTCTTAACCAAATCCCAATGGTCATTAAAAGTAAAAGTGTTTTCTATGTTCCTTCCCCAATCTTTGTATTTTTTTGAGTTAGTTTTCCTAATTTTGAAATAGTACTAACTACTTTATCCATAATGACACACAAGAAAATAATCTACATAATAATATAAGTTGATACGGGGGTTTCACCTTTACCCTTAATTATATACTTGTTACAATTCTCTCACTCCAAAACTATCTTTATCATTCTAAAAATAAATTTATATTTGTAATAAATACACATTTTATTTTAAAATAAAAAAATAAAAAATCAAGAAAAATAGTAGAGAATGAAAGTGGAACCTAAAAAATCATATATTTTAACATTTATTTACAATATTTAAGGTTACAACTAATCTACACAACACATTATAATATGTATTGAAAATATTTTACATAAACTCACACAATGGAATACTCTCGTTAAAATTACACTTTGACTAGAACAAAGAGAGTGATTTTTGAATCTATGACCTCTTTCTTTGTCTAAGTATGTTATAAAATATTATATAACATTTGGTATATGATATTTTAAAAACTTTTGAATACAAACAATTTATATATATTATTTTACTAAGGTGGTTGAGAATAAAGAAATAAAGTAAATGAGTCACTTTATTGGAAGCAATGCTTCATAACAAAGTAATGAGCTATGACCCACATAGTCTTTTTTCATTTTGGTAATGTACTAATAGAAACTAAACTATATGAAACTTATATATATATATATATATATATGTATGTATGTATGTATGTATGTATGTATGTATGTATGTATGTACATACATACATACATATATATATATATATATATATATATATATATATATATATATATATATATATATATATATATATCCACACACACATTTATATATACATATATATACATTTATATATACATATATATACATATATATATATATATACATATATATATATATATATATATATATGTATATGTATATGTATATATATATATATATGTATATGTATATGTATATGTATATATATATATATATATATATATATATATATATATATATATATATACATATACATATACATATACATATATATATATATACATACATATATATATATATATACACACACACACACACACACACACACACACACACACACACACACACACACACACACACACACACACACACACATATATATATATATGTATGTATGTATGTATGTATGTATGTATATATGTGTGTGTGTGTGTGTGTGTGTGTGTGTGTGTGTGTGTGTGTGTGTGTGTGTGTGTGTGTGTGTGTGTGTATGTATATATATATATACATATGTGTGTGTGTGTGTGTGTTTGTATATATATACATACATACATATATATACATATATATATATATATATATATATATATATATATATATATATATAGACACACACACATATATATGTGTATATACATATACATATACATATATATATATATATACATATATGCATGTATATATATAATCTTATTTTTTATTTATTGGTGTAAATAAGATGGGACTTGAGACTAATTTAGATTGTATAATCTATGTTTAAATTAAGAAAATTTGAATGTAGATAGAAAGTGAGATATATTTATTGCAATTTATATTTATATAAATGACAAAAAGGATATGATATTTAGCTTTTTTCTAATTGTTTTAGCTGTGATAGTGTATAGTTGTCACTAGTGTTTTGAAATGGTTTTGTAGTCATTTAAATATAGAAAGTGTCTATCTAAACATGTTGGGAAAATTCCAGTAATGCCTTGATTTTTTTCATAAATAAAGTCATTTTATCTCTAAAATATATATCCACATAATAATTTTCATAAAAATCCACAATAAATCACTATGAATGTTTATAAATCAGTTTTTTATGCAAATTGAGAGGCTTAATATCATATGCATGTTCATATTCTTCTTCTTTTCCTTTTAAACCCTAGTTCCACTTTTGATACTTTATTTATGTTTTAAAAATGGTTATAAATAATGGGTTGAGGTGACCCCAAACACTTCCCACTAAGTAGCTAATAATTTAATACACTTAGATACTTTGCAGAGGGCTCAAACAATGCATATTTATTTCACATAACTATGTGCATGCTCAATCAGTGGTTTATTAATATGTAGTGTAATATTGTGTGTATTTTGACACTTTAAATAATATTATTTTGTTTTTTCAATAGTATTCAAACTTTTTTATGGTTATTACTTTTATGTTTTTAAAATTTGGATACTTAGTGGAAGTGCCTCAAGGAGGTGCACATGCATTTATTATTGTTCAAGTACTTATCTAATTAGGTGTTATATATGCATAGGTGTAGGATTGATGTTTTTAAATAATTGACTCTTTGGGTAATTTGACTCTTTAACTAACATTAAAAATATGTCAGCTAACCAAAACAGTTTTTTTAATATGGGAAAATAGTTGTTAGAGAGAGCATGGATGAGTCCATTCAATGAAGATTAAAATAATTGGATCAATTTAATTTTAACCAAAGCCATCTAATAAATATTAATCAATGATCTAATATTATGTGATAGTTTGATTGAGATAATAAACTATTTATAAAGAACTAGGGAGATATTTTATGCATATGAGAAAAAATCATGAAGGTTAGGCCCATAATTGAGTTAATGGCTAAGAGATAGTTTAAGATGGATTAAATTTCATATGTATACATCATGCATGTTATGTATTGGTTAAAACTAACATTTTTTAGTGTTTAATACCAAACTTATGTGTTTAACCTCCATTTTTTCTATTATTGAAAGTGCTAGAGTAAAATTAGAGAGAGAAATTTGGTACATGAATGTATCCAAAGTGGGTGTCTTTAGGTATGTACTCAGCATTAAAATTTATGCATGTAAAAAATAAAATTAAACATGTAGAAATTAGTGTCCAATTATTATATAAAATTTAAAATGACAATTTAACATATTTGGCTTTCGTAAATAATGATTACACCTTTACTATATAAACTAAAATACCCTCTAAAGTAATTTAAGAATGGGGTGATTATTCCCCAAGGATATGTCAATGTTAAAACTAGGGGTTGGGATGAATATGATCCAATACTTGTTGGATATACAAAAGTTATTTTAAATTATTTAATGTAGAACTTTAACCACACTACTCATTATAAATCTTAGTACATCTGAGTGTGCCTGAGTACACCAGAATAAGCCTAAGTATGTATCATGTAATACAGATGGATTTTAGATTTAATTTTGAGTATGTATAAGTACACTTAAGTAAATATGATTGATTTTAATTCCAAAAATACAAATAAATTTAAGTAAACCTAAACAATCCTACATAAACCTAAGTAAACAATCTTATTGAATGTCCACATATACATCACATATGCCCCAAATATAATATCCCATGTAATATATACCATGTAATTAATAAAAATATGATAATATATGTGAAATTATTCTCATAACCCTATATAATTTCTCACATATACCCAAAATATGCTCATAATCTAATAGCATGTGCATTTTTAGTCATATACCCTTATTGGTTGAAAAATTTGTCAAGGGGATAAATGTGGAAGTTTAGTCAACATCATGGGGATAATTTCCATTCATTAGTAAAAAACATGGGAATAAAGTTCCTCTCCTATTAGTAGGTAGAGTTACCTTTATTGAAAACCAAACAGGGAAAGTAGGAAAAGAGTTATTCACAACTATTTACAAAAAAACTATTGTATACATGGGTTCCATACTTTTAACCAAAAAGTATGAAAAAGTGATAGAAAGGAAAATTAAAGGAATTATATAAATTAAGGGAAAAATAGAAAGGGATAATGGGATGATTCTAGGTAGATAAACACATAAATATTCTATAATAATCCCAAGGAAGAAAAAGGATAAATATAGGTAGCTAAACATAGAAACTCACCAAAATAATCCAAGATTTGAGATTATGAAATGGGAAACCTTTTTCATGAAAATGAGATCAGAAATACATATTCTAAACATATGAACAATATACATACACCAAGGAGATTGGATAACTTTGTAAATAAGGATATTCAATAACCCTATATTTCCCATGAAAACAAACATAAAATTCTACTTTCAATCTAACTAAGGCTTCACCATGGAAATAATTACTAATGTAGATTAAAAAAAGTTTTTTATACTAAATTTTTTTATTCATTAAATATACAACAATAAAATTTTAGCAAAATTAAAGAACAAGAATCAAAATGGATTAACATATTCATGCATATCATTTTTCTATAAAAGCTTGTGACATAAAGTCCTATAAATCATTTATGTATTGATCATTTATGTGGATGTAAATACAAAATTATTCCTTTCATATTTCCAAAATTTATCATACTATAAAAATTAAAACCTTTTTAATGGGATTGTTTAAGTTACAATGGGTGGTTACACTACATAACCACATTTTTTTTTATAGTTTTAGGTGCTTGAAAAAATGCATTAGAAAAAATGCACAACATAAAACTTTAAAAAATGTTGATAAATTTTAAAAAATTGAAAAATTTAAATGATTAATTTTCATAACTTGAAAAAATGCATTTGTATTTTTTGCATGACTTAAAACTTGTAAAAGTGCATTGACATATTCACACAAATTGCAAAAGTGAATTGACCAATTTGTATGACTTGAAAATTTTCATTGGTGATTTTTCACAAAATAAAACATGACAAAATGTGTTGATAAATTTTCACAACTTTCAAATTTTCAATGACCAGTTTACACAACTTGAAAAATTGTGAACTTTGCCTTGTTTATGTAACTGTGATTATCCCATTTGAATTTATAGGCTCAATATGAAGTTTATACACCATGAGTCCTAAAGGTAAAATTTTATTCAACAAATTATATTTACAACACATCAAAGAAGATATAAAATAGAGCTGATATGTAAAAGTTATGGACAGAGGAAACTTGGACCTTGATTGGACATATATGGAATTCTACTTTGATTAAACAACTATGATTCTCACCATCAATTTTAGAAGCTCAATATGAATTTTTTTCACCATGTGTCCTTAAAGTATATATATATATATATATATATATATATATATATATATATATATATATATATATATATATATATATATATATATATATATATATATATTGTCAAATTATATTTCCATCTCATCAAACAACATCCAAAATGGAGTTTGGATGTAAAATTTATCGTATAAGGGATATTAGACCTTGTTTATACATTTTATTCTTGATGGGGTGTAGATTCTAACCCCTTTACTTGTATGGGTGTCCGATTATGAAAACAAAAAAGAACTAGGAAATGTTTTATTATTCCTCAACTCTTTTAGAAATAGTTGAATAATGTTTTGAGGTAAGGAATTTAAAGTTTGATAAAGGAAGATTTTGTTTACCTTTGTAATACCCTTTGTTATACACCCTTTTCATACTTAAAATATAGATCAATCCTTGAGAAACTATTCAAGTCTATAATTGAAGAAAAATTATGAAGAATTTTTTATTGAATAATTTGAGTTAGTGAATACTTTGAACTTGCTTCTAATGATTACATTTGAAACTTCATCATATTCACTTGACCTATCATCCAAATGAAAGTTTCTTGTATTCCTATCAACCAATCTCCACAACGTGATTCCATGAGAAATAATATTTGATCTAAAGATTGATACAAATCTTATTTTAATCCTTATTATTGTCTTGTATGATTTATTTGATATGAGCCCCATTCTATGTACAAGAGGCACTTCTACTTTGTCTATTATATCATAATTTTTGAATTTTCATTTATACATCCAAGGGTGGAAACCCTGTATGTGGATTGATCTAACATCAAAAATCCTAATGTTGTTATCTAGTTATACCATCATCTATAACCTTATCTTGAAATGTGGGACTTAGATCCAGGATATGATCTATGAATCACAAATAATGATCTTTCACAACATCATTATAGTGTACAACATACCTTATATGATTCCTCATGGACTTACTTTCTATCCAAATGTAAAAGATGAATAATTAAATAGTGATATCAAATCCTCTATTCTCTTTGACCCTCAAAATATCACCTAATCCCATATGTAAGAATAATATTCATTCCCTACATTTCAAGTTGTATCCTTGACTTTATATCCATTTTTAGCATGATTTCCATATTGAAAATAATCTTATAATGACATAATAGGAAACAATGAATCTAAAATATTTTCATACCTTAGGTTGTAATCAAAATGCTCACCTTGTTCAATTGAAAGAGAAATTATTGGGATATCCTCAACACCCCCATCTTTGTGATTCAAAACTCATGAATTAGGGATGACCAAACTATTATCCTTAAATGCATATCCATCTAAAATATTTCACTAAAAACTACTCAATGGCTCACCAGTTGGAAGCTCGAACGATAGTTCATATATTAGTATATGACCCAAACCTTGTATATTGGGATACAAAGTTGGTGTGTACAATGATTTAATTTTTTTTACTATTATTTTCAATTAAACACCTCAAATTTACTATAGGAGTGAATTTGGGGTGTTGTCAAAAAATGTAAAATTTCACAAAAACAACTGGATTTGATTATGGACTACATTTCCCAAGGGAATGCATAACTCCATAATCTTAGATGAATGGTGATGTATTACCTCAGACTCAAAAAAATATATATGTAGCTCACATTTTCATGTCCTAATTTGGCCAACTGATAACCACTTCACCACTCTCAATTATATGATAAATAAATAAGCATTGCCGTGCCAAATTTCCTAATCTATTTTTTCCATGTTTACCACTTGTTCACTTGAAAATATCCATGAAAAACCTGTCCATTTTGTCACTTTAAAAATAAACATTTATATCATCATTTTCCTGATTAAAATTTTTATCTTATGAATACATCATTGAATGATCTTCTTGGAGACCCACTTGGCTGAAATGATTCAAAGGCTTTATTCTACATGTCACTATAAAAGCTAAAGAAACATTGCACTATAGAATTAACATGGGATCAAATATGTCCAACTAATTTGAATTCAATGTAGGTATTAAAAAAATTTGATAAAAACATCTAGCCATCAAATAATAATTATACATCCCCTAAAAATATGATCCTTTCATCCATTTTGAAGCAAAAGTTATTTTGACATCTTTGTGAATGATGTGTTTTTCCACTAATAGTTTCAAGGTTTAGAATTTAAAAAAATAATGTATAGGAAAAATAACTAATACATGGAGAGGAAGGGATAATAGACAACCTAATACATTTATTGAAAAATAATGCACACACACCAAAATAGAAATGGGAAAAGGAAACAAGGTAAAAAAGGGAAAGCAAAACTATTTACAGAGAGTAGAGGAAAATGAAAATACTATACAAAACCATTAACTATATTGGATAATTACTTATCATTTTGGAATAATGGATTTGAATTATGAGGTCTAAACACATTTAATGACAATGACCCTATAGGTGGGAAGGGAATAAACTTACAATCACTATGCATAATGAGATATTCATGATTAAATAGATCAATGGTGTCTTCAGGTATTAGAATGGAATCCTTGTGAACTTTATAATATTCTATGAGAATTATTGAGAAATACTTAACATATTTAATATCTTCTTGAATGAATTCAGGTGCATTTGTGATAGATATAAGATTTTAATTAGAGATAAGTGTGTTTCATGTTCCTTTATAAGATAGAACAATAATATGGATATGTTACGGAATGTATTGAGTGTAGATATTGTTTTCCAATGTAGAAGTGAATTCTTCATTGAATGAGTCATCATCATCTTCATCAATTTATCATGATTTTATCGATTACATTTCACTTTAAATTAATATTAGTCACCATTCATGTTGTTTTACTTTCATATCTTATTTGATTTTATCCTTGGCATGGTTATGATTTTTAGTCTATTTAGGCTTGACTAATTTTCATTCAAATCCTTCAAATAACTCTTATATATTGGGACATGAAAAGGAAGGGCCAAGAGAATATTCACATTTGACCACTGAATATTACATTATGATATAAGAGGAATCTTCTTCTTTACAAAAAATTGGTTTCATTCTATCTTCACCTTTAGAAATTAGAAAATCACAATCCACATTATTGTTTCTCTCTATTTATGGTTCAATCAGTTGTTTTTTAAATAACCCATTTTCTCCTAGGACTATGAGGTTTGAACAATATTGTGAAATAGGAAAATCTTTCTCTTCTTCACCAAGGGAGAGTCTAAATTCCTCATCAGTTCTTTGATCAATCATTAGTTATTAAAATTGTTCACCTTCTTCCATAATTGTGAATTTAAAACAATCATATGATATGAAGTAATTTATCTTTTTTTTGTTAAAGTTATTATATGACTGACCAAGAATTTGCTTTGGAAATATATTTTTTGAATTTTTTGGGCTCTTGATTATATTAGGTTCCACCACTTCATCACCACTAATAATAGTTATAGTATGTTTTGAAGCTTCTTTATTCAATACTCTAAGATAGAATCATGTTATCTTCAATTTTTATAGCTTATTGCTGTATAAATTCCAAGTCATTTACCTTTTTCCTCATCAAGATGAATTTGATCCCTAGTTGTAGAGAACCAATGAAGGCATAGAGTTGATTGTTGATACTTGGCTGATCCACTTGAGGAGTTAATCTTAATAATTTATTGAAGCATTCATTGACCTCTTTCATTTTCTCATCTTATTTTTGGATTTGGAATAAATCTAACAAAAATGCACATATGTCTACATCTAGTTTGAATATATTCAGGAACTTATTCTTTAAGGATACCTAATTCTCATGCATCTATCTTATTAGTGACAAAACTAAATAAGAGTAGTTCCAATAAATGTTTTAATAATAAGTCTCATAATGACATATTCACGTAAAAATCCTAATATGATACAATGCTTTGTGAAATCAAGGATATGATTATATACATCTTGATAAATTTATTCTACAAACTTTGGGAATCTCTACCTTGAGTTTTAAGGTGATCAATTATACAAGTATAAAAGTTAACATACTAAAATGTTTTCCCCATGGGACATAAAGAACATTTGGGTTGGAGTGTACCAATGACATTTATTCATTCAAAAATATACAGGCACAAGATAATTAATCTCAATGGATTATCCAACCTCCATTATAGGGTTGGTTGCTTTAAATGTCTAAAAATAGTGTGTGTAAATTACTTTGATCTCCAATGGAGTCACCAAAAACTATTGGCTATTTTTTATAAAGAGGATAAATGTGGAATTTTAGTCAAAAATGTGGGTATAAAGTCCCTTCATCAGTCAACAAAGTGGGGACAAAGTCCCTCTTCTCTTAGGAGGCAAAACTACCTTGATCAAAAACCAAAAACGGAAAGTAGGAAAAGAACTATTCACATCTATTTATAGTGAAACTATTTTATACAAGCATTTTGTACTTTTAACCAAAAATTATATAAAGGTGATAAAAATGGAAATGAAGGGAATGATAGAAATGAAATAAAAAAGAGGAAGGGATAATGGGATGATTATAATAAAATAAACATTGAAAGTTGTTATAATAATCAAAAGGAAGAAAATTGATAACTCTAGGTAGCTAAACACAAAAACTCACAAGAATAATCCAAGATTTGAGACTATGACATGGGAAATATTTTTCATGAAAATTAAATAGGAAATACATATTATGAATGTAATAATAATATATATACACCAAGGATATTTAATAACTTTAAAAATAAGGATATTCAACACCCATGCATTGCCCATGAAAACAAACATAAAATTATACTTTCAAATGCACCAAGGCTTCACTGTGGAAATAATTCCCAATGAAAATTCAATATAACTTTATATACTAAATTTTTTAATTTATTTACTATATAATAATAACATTTTATAAAAATTAAAGAATGATAATCAAAATGTATTGACATACTCATGCATATCATTCATCTAGAAAAACTTGTGACACAAAGTCCTATAAATAATTTATGTATTGATACTTCATAGGGATATACATAAAAAATACTTCCTTATATATTGAAAAAAGTTCTCATACTATCAAAAACCCAACCTTTTAAATGGGATCCAAAATCCCATATATAAGTTACAATGGGTGTTTAATTATGTAACCACTTTTTTTACATTTTTAGCAGCTTCAAAATGTGCATTAGTAAAAAAATAAATTATAACTTAAAAAATGTGTTGAGATATTTTAAAAACTTGTAAAAGTGAAATGATAAATTTACATAACTTGAAAAAGTGCATTGGAGTTTCTTGCATGATTTAAATCTTATAAAAATGCATTAACATATTCACACAACTTACCAAGTGAAATGATCAATTTTCATGAGTTTAATGAATTGGTATTTTTTTAATACTTAAATATTTAAAAAAAGAGTTTATATATTTTCATATATTTAATTATTTTAATGACCAATTTACATGACTTGTAAAAATTTGTTGACATTTTTGCACAACTTGAAAACTATGAACTTCACCCTATTTTTGCAACTATGATTCTTTCATGTTATTTTAGAAGTTCAATATGAATTTGATGCACAATGGGTACTTAAGGTAAAATATTTTTCATAAAATTATATTTACAACATATCGAATGAGAGCCAAAATAGAGTTTGGATGTGAAATTTCTGGACATAGGGAATTTAGACCCTAATTGGACACATTTGGGATTCTAACTTTCTTAGATATTTATGATTCTCCCACTTGATTTTAGATGTTAAAGATGATTTTTTTTCACAATGTGACCTTAAGGTAAAATTTTACTCATAAAATTATATTTCCAATGCATCAAACAAGATCTAAAATAAAGTTTGGAAGTCCAATTTATGGACTAATGGAGATTATACCTTATTTAGACATTTTTTTCTTGTTGGGGTGTTAGATTCCTACCCCTCTACTTCTAGGAGTGTCAAATTACAACCCCTCTTCTTGTATGGTGTTAGATTCCAACCCTTTTACTTTTAGGGGTGTTATATTATAATCCCTCTACTTGTAGGGGTGTTTAATTCTGACAAGCAAAATACTTAGGAAACTTTTGCTTCTTCCTTGATTCTTCTTGAACTTGTTGAGGAAATTTATGAAGTAAGGTATTTAAAGTTTGAGTAAGGAAGGATATATTCACCATTTTACTACCTTTTCTTATACACATTTTTCATAATTAATATTTGGAAAAATCTTTGATCAACTATTTAAGTCTAGAATTGAAGTAAAACTGTAAAGAAATTTTCCATTGGTTGTTTGTGAATCATTCAAAACTTTGACCTTACTTCCAATGATTATATTTGAAACTTCATCATAATCACTTGACTTGGTATCAAAATGGAATATTATTTTAGTCATATCAACTAGTCTCCATAACTTGATTTCATGTAAAATTATATTTGATCCAAGGATTGATAATGAGCTTATTTCAATCCTTATTTGTCATCTTATATGATTTATCTAATATGAGTCCCATTCCATGTACAATATTTACTTGTGGTTTATTTATTGTATCAAACTTCATGAATTATCCTATGAACATCCAAGTGGAAAACTTATATGTGGATTCATATAGCATCAAACATCCTATTGTGATTATCTAGTTAGACCTTCATCTTTAAATTTGCATTTAAGTGTGGGACTTAGCTCCAAGATATGATCTATAAATCATGAAAAATGATCCTTCAAAACATAATTATAATGAAAAACATACCTTATATGATTCTTCATGGACTTTATATCTAAATTCAAAATATGAAGAATTAATAGTGATATGAAAGCCTTTGTTTTCTTTGACCCTTAAAATATCACTCATTCCCATATAAAATAATAATCTTCATGCCCTATATTTAAAGTTGTATCCTTGAATTTATCTCCATTTTATCATGATTTACATGATTAAAATAATACTTTACAATGGTAGCTTATTTCACAATAAAAGGTACCACCTAAAGAGCGTCCTCCCTTGACTCTATTAGGCCATCTCAACTAAATTAGAATGCCTTCCCCTCCAAAGATAAGGATCTTGCCCCTCCTCCAGCCTGGCTCATTCTCAATAACTAGGATCTTAAACAAGTTATTTTCTCCTCCAAATATGACTTAATTTGTAAATAAACCAAATGGAAAGCCCCCCTGAGGTGTGGGTAAAACTTAATTTTGATGGGGCCTCAAAAGGCAAACCAGGACCTATAGGTAGTGGTGGCATCATAAGGAAATCCAAAGGGAGGATGTTAGTGGTTTTAATGAGTCCCATGGGTAAGAAAACAAATCATCTAACTGAAGCTCAAATAGCTCTTGAGAGTATTAATCTTGTATAGAGTATAAAATAGGATATAATCATTATAGAGGGGGATTCACTAAACATTTTAAATTGTTTAGGAGGTAAAATTATTCCTTCACACACTATCTAGGAGCTCATTGATGATTCCAAGCATGTTTTACAAACTTTTTTGCATGTCCAACTCACCCACACCTATAGGGAAGGAAACGAGGTGGCCAACCTCCTTGCCAGAACTAGAGTGGACTTCTAAAGTTTAACTATTATGACCAAGGTAGTGTCCCCCTAAGGTGCATTATGTCATCTATGTATAAGGTACATATGTAACTTAAAATCATCATATCCTCACATGTGTTGCCCTTCATCTTAAAGGGCCTAATCATTATTTCATAGCTTTTCATTAATTTTGAGGTAAGGGGATTTAATTATGTAAAAACAAGTTTGGTGGGAATTTCACCTCTTTCATGCCCTAGTTTTTTAAATTGTGTCCAAAACTCTCATCCTTTTCTCTCCTTCCTTATGCTTACTGCTACCATGGGTGGTGATAGAGACTATTTACAGTCAACTTATTATAGAGAGGTTAAATTATAGAAAAAGGTCTAGAAAAATATTAAGAAGGGGGGCTAACTAAGTTTATGGAGCACATTACTGAGCATAATGCCATAATGGTATGTGATTTTGTTGTTGTTTAAACTAAAAGTAATGTCATGATGCAGGGTATCTCCATTAACATCTTTGAAGAGTTTGTTGGTGATGCCATAGGCATGTCCTATGATGGTGTTAAAGAATTCAAAGTTTAATCCAAGAAACAAAAATCCCTACAGTGCTTCTTTTAGACCAATAACTTTATGCAAAATGAGAAGAAAGGCTTTCCATGCACTGACCTCATAAGATACTAGCCTGATGTTTGCCTTCAAGTCATGAGATATATGACTCTAAAAGGTAAGTACACATTGATTTTCTCACATCATTTCCTATTACTTAACCATTTCATCAATTTTAAAATAAGTCTACCTTATTTCCTTCTTAAATATCTAGAAATCACTATCCTTCTCCATCATGTGAATGACATAAATCCCATTTTACACTAAGGATTTATTCTTCTACTTGTTAAACATGGCCAGACCCTTCTTGGTTAGAAGGTTGCCTCAGGAGGATATTATTATATGGAAGACTCCCTAGAGGATTCCTTAGAAGAGGACCCCATAGAGGGATCCCACCATCCCCCCAGAATAGTCTATCCAAATACCCACCTGATGACCTTCTACTCAAGCTGCTTTTCATGCCCAAACCCAAACCCATCGAAGTTGGGTCTCCCACTACCTCTGACTAGAAGGGAAAGGATATTGTAATGGGGGAATTTCAAAAAAATAAATAGATGCTAGAAAACTTTAACTCAAAGGTCTAAAAATCAAGATTTAGTTTGGCAAAGTTAATTCAGGACTAGAACAAGCTCCATCAAGGGTAGAGGCCACTGTTTAGAATTTTATGTAATCTACCCAACCCCTACCTCAATCCCTTACTTTTAAATCCCCCAAAGTCATGAAATCCCCCCTGAGTACACCCAATGGGTCCCCCCAAAACAAACTACTCCATAAGTGAAAAGTAGGAAGAGTCTAAGGATGATCTTCCTTGGGGAACCCACTGAAGGTCCTAGATATTACAATCATGCCAAGGCATTGAAAGACAAACAAAGCATCCCAGTAAAGAATAGTTCTATTTCTAAAGACACTTTGGAGGGCCCCTCTACTTAATCTAGTTTAGTTTCTATTTTTTTCTATTTTCTTATATGTTTGTGTTTATTTTTGCTCATCTCAGTTGTGAAGGGCCTATTTAAACTTTTATATATCACTCTTGTGGTTCTAGGTCCCTGTAAAAACTAGGTTTACATGATCAATTAAAAAAATCATTAAAACAATACTGTAATGACATAATAGGAAACAATTAATCTAAAATATTTCCATACCTTAGGTTGCACTTAAAATGCTCACCTTGTTTACTAAAAGAGTAATTGTTGAGATATCTTTAACACTCCTAACTTTGTGACTCAAAAATCATGAATTAAGAGTGACCAGAATATTCTCCTCAAATTCATATCCATCTATAATGTTAGTTTGAAAACTACTTAATGGATTACCATTTGAAATCTCTAAGGATAGTTCAAATATCAATATGCAACCCAAACTTGTCCATTGGGATATGGAGTCTATGTTTACAATGATTTTAAAATTTTAATGTTCTTTTCATTTAAACACACAAAATATCTTGTAGTAGTTAAATGGGGGCTGTTGTCATGAAATGTAAGATTTCATGACAACAACCCTATAATAATCCATGTCAATTTGTACCAATTTGAATCAATTTGCACTCATATAAAATAATATGTGCCAAAAATGTGTTTTTTTGTACATGAAGTATTGAGTATCTAATAAGATACCATTATGTATACCCCCATTTTGAGGTGAGGTATGTAACTTTTGATTTTTTTATATATAGGTAAAAAGTGGGTATTAAATGTCCAAAACTATTACAAAATGTAAAATAAGTGAACTATTATGATAATCTAAGAATAAATGAAAGTTTACTTGACCCCATGGATAAACCAAAAAACTAACCAAAACCAACCAATAATAAATAAATAAATAAATAAATGACAAGGAACCAATAAATACTATAAAAGTGGAAAAAATTAAGTGAACTAACCAAGAAAAATTAAGACAAAGCCCAGAAGAAGGATAGATCTTATTATCATTATTTTCCTCCACCTTCTTATTATTGCCTCTAGTAATTGTTTTAGGCCCTCCATGATTATAGTCCCCTCCAAGTCTTCAAGTAGTAACTAGAGCTTATCTTGAGTATCTTTCATCTTAACACGAGACTTATCATTTTGAATCCTTTTGAGTTATTTCTATTGAGAGTGATCCTCGTATTCCTCTCTATAACTTACCTCAAAATTAGAGTCTAATGTGGTTTCAAGATCCTCACCAATAGGCACCTCCTTACTACCACCCTTGATAAATATTGAAATACCCTATCTGACCACTTTAATTTCTTTTCTCAAAAATTTTAACTCTCCCACTTATCTTAGTAGAGTCCCCTAAAAAGTCTTTAGTCATTTCTTAAATTAGTTATAAATTATAACTTCTCATGTTCCATCTCAGGCCCTTCATAAATAACCTCCTTAATCCCTTATAATTACTCCAAAAAAATAAGAGGAGATATGTTCTCTATGGGTACATTCACCTCCTTAAGCTCTTGACCATCCCATTCATCATCATTAGAGATAAAAACTTATGTTTTCTACTTTTAGAGTCCTTTAACCCCTTAATTTTTAAATCTTGTGAAAGATTCTACTTGGAGTGCTCATAATCATCCACTAAAACCACTATCTCATTTACAGACACAACTATTTATGTGTCCTTAGAGTTTCCTCTAGTAATAAACCCAACACATTTTTCCATTAAAAAAAGAGACTTTCTCACAAGCAACAAGATGAGAAATTGATGGATGAGAATATCATAATTATCATTTTGGAAAGCCTCTATCATATTATCCAAAGACCTCAATAGATAAAATAATAAACTCATCTCATACCTATTTTCAAAATGATTCATCAAAAATAAGTAGTGCGAATGCACCAAATTTATTTTTCCTTTAAGAGTCAAATATCTCATTAACTATAAGCATATCTTAGGCCATTTAAAAGGTATATATTCCCTTAAGAACCCATTTTTTAATTTCAAGGATTCTTCCTCAAAATTTTAAACAATTTTAACAATCTAAAATTTCCTCCTTTTATCCTTAAACACCTTGAAAACCTTACCTATTTATTTCACAATACTTTCCTCTCACACATTCATCATAACCCTTAACATTCTCACAACTATGTTATTCCAAGCTTGGGAAAACTCCACCAATAGAGTGGGAATGTGATCATGGGCCATAATGTATTCCATAAATTGAGTAAGCCTACCTATACTCAACATGTTCCAAATCATTAGATTATTCTTGACATTATGATAAGATACTAGTTCAACATGGTTAATATCTCCACCCATTTTCTTGATTCTACTAGAAAAAATAATGCCTAATTCAATGTTTGAAGAGATTGAGAGGGGGAGGAGGATGAAAACCTATTCACATGCTTGGCATTAATATCCTCACTCCTCCCTAATTTTCTTTCCTTCCTCCCATATAACACAATGATTAATCACGGATTTGAAAAATACTCCTTCCCAAAGTAGTAATAATCCCCCATGGGTAAACAAAAATATCCTTGACTCTAATACTAAAATTGATTTGAAATAGATATCTAGTTATGTTTATAAGATAAGTTCTCACCCACCACATTTTTCCTAAATTTTTTAGGGACTTAATATTTCCTTCCATCCTAACTTGAAAAATTCTTTAGTATTTTCTTTTTGTTGACCACTCGTAACTATCCTCACCCCAAAGTTCCACTTTAAATTACACCATTTCACCTATAAAATTTTGAGAGCCTCATTATTCCAAAGATAAATAATATTTATCTTAAGGATAGTCCATACCTGAAAAAAATTCATTTATGGATTTTGAGACCCTTCTATTATAGAAAACCCCCCTAAAAACCCACTAACTTGAAACCCACATAAGATGATTTTTTCCAAAATATCTCGTTATACATTTAAAAAAAAAATCTAGTCCCCTTAGTTCCAAGTAAGATCTAAAAACTCTTACCTTAGTTATAAAAGTCCTATCTAAACTTATGGGATCTATCATCCCTTTTTTATTTTTCTAGTGACTAATATTCATTTTTAACATTTTGAAATATATTACCTTGTTTCAAAGTTATCTGACAAGCTCTCACTACCTCTTTAGTCATTTTTTTATTCATATATTTTTGACCCACTAGCCTTCCTTTTAGTTTGGGACCCTCACCAACTTCCAAGTTTTTTTAACATCCCTCAAATTTATAACTTGGATCCACTACTCCTCAAGTTATTTCATCTCCTCTTCAATACTATCAACATAGGATCTTTTCTTACATACATTTTTTTGGGGATTTCTAGGGTATTTCCTAGGGAATTAGACATTTGATTCCTAGATGCCATCACCTCATGAAATTTATTATCTATCCTTGAATAAAAGTTATAAATATGGTATATTCCCTCTACACATGTTTCATGTTGAATAAGAATAGGGTATATCTTGATGGAACTTGAAAAATGAGGAAAATGTAATTTGGAATATACTTTAGAGTCTTTATGATTAAGCGATTTCATGCTCAATATTATCATACTAACTAGTGGTGAAGGGATAATAAATGGATTTATTGGGCATGGTTATATTTATTCCTTTATTAATCTCTAAACTATTGTTATAAAATGGATCTCCACCCCTTATTTTCCATTTATGTTGGGGTCCAGGGATATTTATTTTTGAATTACTTAGAATTTCTTCAACTCCTTTGTTAAGAACAAGTTATACTGAGAGGGTGTGGGTGAATCAATATATCATAAATCTTATAAACATTCCCTTAATCAAATTCCACTTAACATACATTCAAGATATGTAATTAAACTAAAATAATAAACACCATACAAGATAGAGGTGGACACCAAATTTAACGTGGAAACCCAATGTGGTAAAAACGACAGAGAACAATCTCAAGTATATGAATGAGAACCAACTCAAAATACAATATTCACAAGCATCAAATTTCAAGAGCACCAACCCCTTTACTGAGCACCAACATAGAAACTATTTGTGAGCACCAACCCACAGGGGCACCAACCCCTTTGTTGAGCACCAACACAACAATAATTCATGAGCACCAACCCACAAGAGCACCAACCCTTTTGATGAGCACCAACATAACAAAAATTCATGAGCATCAACTCATAGGAGCACCAACCCCTTTACTAAGGACCAACGTAGCAACAATTCATGAGTACCAACCCATAGGAGCACCAACCCCTTATGTGTATACCACACAACTATCTCTCAATGTTGCTATCTCAAAAAATGATAGTCCATTATAATATCTCTTTCCTATCTCTCCTTTGCTCTTCTAAGATAGATATAACAAATACAAATCATACTCTATCTCACTCATTACAAATGGCTTCTCAAGCCTTTATTTATAGCTTTTCAAATGACCTTTGGCCTTCCCCCTTTGTGACCCTTCAATCCTCATGGAAAATGGCACCAAACTTGCATGACCCTTCATATCCTTGCATTTGAAAATTCATATGGTGACTCTTCATAAGCAAAATCATCCTTTCCTCTTTTGTCTTTCTCTTGGTGAATTTTCATATTCCTCAAAGTGTCCATGAGAAATTATGCCCCTCCTCTTTTGTCTTCACTTGATGACTCTTGGAATTCCCCAAGATGACTCTTCATGGGAAACTGCATCCCATTCTTCTTTTGTCTTTACCCTATGACTCTTTGACTTCTCCATGGGCCCTTCTTTTGTCTTATATGCAACCAAAAATATATTAATTAATATTAAATAAATATTACACACATTAGCCAAGATATAACTATTTCAAACATCATTAAATGCAATGGGGCCTTTATCATCAATAATGCTAGACCTTTGACATCAATGACAATATTTCCAACAATCTCCCCCTTTGTCATTGATGGAAACCTCAATCCTAAAATTTCCACATCTTGAAACCTACACATACTATCATATGAAAACATATAGTAACTCCCCCTTACAATAGCAACCTGTACCTATTCCTTGTACCTATTTCTACACTTATACCTATACCTATTATTCTCCCTCTTTGACATCAATGGCAAAGGGCCTACCTAAAGCTAAAACTTAGCTCCCCCTCAACTGATCCTAAAACTCAATGCTAGGAAGTAATAGAAATTACTCCCAACTCCTCTTGTAGATCTTTGAATGTGTCCTTTGATCATGACTTTGAAAAGATATCTAATAATACATATAACTTATTGCCTATCCTTTAAGAATCTGCAATCAACTCATTTGAATATTTTCTTCTGATATCATAACCTTCTTCATAAAAATTTAATGTGTATCCCTGATCACATATTTGACTTACACTCAATATATTATGCTTAAGACCTTTTACATAAAAAACATTCTTAGTATTGGTTCTACCATTATCCAAACTCAAACTACCTTTTTCAGCTATCTTGGGAGTGGTTTTATCTCTAAATTTCATTATGCCACCATTGATCTTCTTTAAGGTTATGAACTTTCTCTTGTCTCCTATCATGTTTCTCAAATATTTACTATTAATGAAGCATGGATTTTCTTCATTTCTTATATGTAAAGCTATATGAACCAACATAGAATCTTCAAGTCATTTCTTCTGCCATGTCTAAACCTTCTTCTTGATGAATGGAGCCTTGAAACTCTGGTCTTTCTTGACTAACTTGAACATGCTTCTGTAGTATCGAGTTATGTGTATGAATTTATTACATTTGTAACATATTATGGCCTCTTTACCAAAGCTTGATAGAAGAGCAAAAGAGTTGTAGCTTTTACTTGACTCTACATGACTTTCCTTCTCCTTATTTCTAAAATTGTTATCTCTTTTTTGACATTCTAATTTCTTATAACCATATCCATTACAATAAAAATAGTAACGATAAAAATAAGACCTGTGTATGCATCTCTGACCTGATTACCTTTTGTAGCCTTGTTCCCTCTAGCCTTCTTTGTTTGAAATGTCCTATATATTCTTCACTTCTTCCCTTTTTATTTCCTCTTTTGTAAGAGCTTCAAAATAGCTCTTTTTCTTTTCAAATCTGATAGCTATCTTATTTGAATTTTCCTTTTGACTTTCTAATATCTTATTCAGCATGTTAGTGTTATCTTCAAATTTTGAATCACTAACTACTTTATCATTGACTACTTTCTCAATATCTTATTTTAAAGAGGCAATTTCAATAACATACCTTTCACATTCTTTTATTACTATTTTCAATTGTGCCATTAGATCTTCTTCATTCTTCTTAGATTCATCAAAGTGTGCTTGTATATCTTCAATTATTTCCTTTGACTCATTTTCATTTTTCTCGATCTAACGCTTCAATCTTTGATTCTTCTTCTCAACAACTTCTAACCCTTCTAAGGCACAAATGAGTTATCCTTCTAGATTCACTTTAGTTTCATCCTCTTCTTATTCTTGATCATCTGTAATTTTTCTTGTAGAGACATCTTCATGTATGGCCATGAATAAAATCTCTTCTTCTTCTAAATCACTAACTCTACTATCTTTGACTGAGCTATGATCTTTAGAATGCAAGCTCTTCTTCTCGAATCCCTTCTTGAATTTACATTTGAAATTCTTATTATATGTAGAATTTTATTCTTCTTCATCATCATTACCATTA
>JARHVA010009318.1:222500-270000 GCA_037957365.1 Torreya grandis | reverse complement strand
TTTCATTCTCTATTTTTCATTGATAATTTTGGAAAATAGGGAGTTTTTGAATGGCGAGTGTAGAAGGTACATGGAAAGGAGCCATTTTGAGACTACCATGGATGATTTTGCATGTACAAAAGAATAAGGATGGTCAAGTATAAATCCAATGCATGTGGGGACTTGTTTGTAACCCCTATTTATCATAAAAACCATCATAACTAAACATATATAGGGATAAGGTAGTTTTGGAAGATAGATCATGAAGGTAGTTTCCTATGCCAGAATTGTAGGTTTTATGCCACTTTTTACCATTATTATGACTTATTTTAGAAAATTTGACCTCTATGACATGGTAGATATCACCCCACCTCTCTTTCATATGTAAGTGTAACTAATTTTTTGAAGGTGACACATGTCCAAGTGACCCTTGGACTTTGCTTGCTCCTCCTCTCAAAATCTATAAATATGCATTATCTTGGCTCTTTTGAGTAGCCTCCATTGGTTGATGGGGAAAATCTAGCCAAATTTGTACTTGAAATACTTTTAAAGAAATATACAAGTTTTATTTCTAGTCACATGATGTACTATTAAGTAATGACTTGAATCTTATTAGTCTAGTCTAGTAAAAGATTGTCTTTTCTAGCTTGTACTCTTGATAGTCTACCAATTTGCAAAAAAGATGTTCTTATAGGTATTTTCTAGTATTATTTTCTAAGTTTAAAGGTATCTTAGAAGTGTTTCATGATTATATCCATCTTTGTAATCATTCATTTCCCTCCTAAGAATCACATATCTTCTTGAATCTAGCATATACAATATTTATGTAGCAATGAATCTTAGGTTGTGAGTTTTGTGTGATAGATGATTTGTTGTCTTTAAGTAGTAGTTTTTAGTCAAGTGAGAGGAAATTATGCATTGGTGCATCACCCTTTATTTTTACTTGTTTTTCTTAATCCTTTTCCATCTCTAAGTTACTAAGTTAGAAAGAGAGATTTAAAGGTAAGTCAAGGGGAACTAGCCCCTCACATAGAGATTCATTTCTCAAGATTGTCACCCATAGAAAGAGAAATATCTCCATAGTTACACTTGTATAAGGATAATCAAGCATATTCTCAAGGGTGAAAATATAAGTGTCAAGAGTTTTTGGCATGCCCAATGGAACTTCTAAGTCCTAAAATATTGTTCAAGATTGGTGCTAGTCTTGGCATAGTTGAAGTTAAAAGAAGCATCTACATTAAGTACCTGGTAACTCCATTGAAGAATTCAATTCTTTGGTTGATGATAAATCCTTTTTTCCAAACCAAAGGTAACCATTAGGTCTATTACTAAAGGTGTACCTTTTGAGTTTGTGCAACTACCTCCATATTCCACCAAAAGGTTAGGTTTGTAAGCACTCATCCTTATAAAAGAGATTTTATGTTTAAAGCTTCTAATTTTGTGTTACATTCCATTCCTAACATCTATAGTTATCATTTAAAGATGGATAGAAGACAACATTTTGTGTCTTTCATCAGATCATCTCCTTTAAATCTTTCCCAATATGACCAAATACTAGGAGCATCCCTTAATAGTTTTCCATATTTTAGTGTGGATGGTCTTATTACTACCATTGAAAATTTTAGAAACATATTAAAATTTTGTAATACCCATAACATTACCCAAGAGAATGTGGATATTATATTGTATAAAACTTTTGTAATATCCATAACATTACCCAAGAGAATGTGGATATTAGATTATATCAAAATTTTGTAATATCCACAACATCATATCCTATTGTAAGTAGGTCTAATATAGCTCCTAAATTTTAAAAAAATTAGATGATTCCAAACTTTAGGCTAGCTCCTACAACTCTACCTCCACAAGCTACATCACAAGGTACCAATGTTCATAAAGAAATCCCCAAGGTGAGTAATCCTTCCATAAATGTGGTGGACCACATGAAGAAGATTCACATGAATATCTCATTATGTGACTCCTTGAAAATGCTAAGATATAAATAAATACTTCAAAAGGAAATACTTGAATTGGGTAAGCAAGTTAGTCCATCTAGACATGACAATGTGGTCTTAGTGAATGGGACCCAATCAATTGATTGTCAAGTAAAGAAGAATGAGAAGACTCATATTTTTTATCTATCTTTAATAATTGGTGATTTATTCATTCATAATTTCATCATAAATAGTGGGGCTAGTAATTTATTTATGCCCAAATGTATAACAAATAAACTAGTCCTAAAGTATGAGCCAATGGCTAAGGGAGTCTTAAAATTGGATGGATCACTAGCCAAGACTTTGCAGATAATAAAAAATGTGAATTTTATACTTGATTATTTTCATAATTTTCCTATTCCTTATTATTTGTTTATGTAATATTTACTTCCATACTTTTCCCTTTGCTTGTCAAGAGATTTTATAACTAAAATAGGTGGGTACTTGGTAGCTAATTGGTCCTACATTGTGTTTAGGACAATGTATGGAACTAAGGTGAATATTGAGTCTAAACCTATTCAAAAAGATAATTTGGAACCATAATAACCTAAGGTGGAAAATTTTAACTATGCTATCATTGATGAAGAGGAGCTTCACATTGACCATCCTTCATCATCTTCCCTTTAGGGAGTTTCTGATTTGTTCTTAGATGAATGGGGAAATGAACACTATGAGCATGATACTTAGAATTTTATTAAATAATATAGTATTAGGTTGTAATATATGCATGATAAGGATTAATTCATACCTAATTTAGTGAATCCAAGTGAAGGGGTGAATGGTTTATGGTAGTTCTTCTTTGATGGGTCTAGAAGTAAGATTGGGGTAGGTAGTGGAGTAATGTTGGTTTCACCCTATAAAGAAATGTATTATTAAAATTTTAGGTTATAATTATCATGTAATATTAAATTATTATAATATTAATCCATTTTTCATGTTCTTTAATGGGCTAGGAAAAGAGGAATAAAAAAACTTCAAGTATATGGAGATAGTGACCCTGTTGTCAATAAAGTTAGAGGGCAAAATTTGACCAAGAATTCTTTGCTCAAGTCATACAAGCATATAGTATGGGATATTGTAGAATATTTAAAATAATTTAACATCTCATCCATCCCAATAGAGGATAATAATCATGATGATAGGTTGGCATCTATTAGAAATCAATTTGATTTTCCAAGAGGCATAAAGGAAGAAAAAAACCAGCCCCATCTAAAGGTGATTGTTAGACAATCCATACTAGATAATGTCACAAATTGGAAGGTATTTTAAAGTGACCAAAAAATATCCATTTTATTACAAGAGGAGGCTGAATTCTCTACAAAGAATTATTCAAAGTTTCAACAACAATATCGAGGGCAGATTGTCCAATTGAAGTCCGACAAGCTTCTTGAAGGTGTAGTCACTCTTGAAAGCATATTCAATGAGGATGAAAACTTAAAGAGGGAGAATGTAACCATGTATAATAATCAAGATAAATATGAAAATATATAAATATTTAAGGAAAATATAATTTCACTTGGAAAGGTATGTACTAATCAAGAGAAGCATGATTTCATTGATCTATGCAAGGAGTTTAGTGATAGCTTTGCATGGGAGTATAGTTACTTGAAGGATTTTGTTCCAAGATTAGATCAACAAACCATAAAGATATATGAAAATTACAAACCCATTAATAAAATACAAAGTCCAATCAATCCTAAAATTGTACCACTCATGAAGAAAGATCTCACTAAGTTGATTGAGTCTAGAATCATTTTTCCTATCAAGCATTCTTCTTGGTTGGTCAGCTTAGTCCCTGTTAGGAGTAAGAATGGGGAGATCAGGTTGTGTGTGGAATTCAGAGAATTTAATAGGCTCTATTTTAGAGATAATTATCCCCTCCCTTTTATGGAGAAAATTCTAAAATTTGTGGTAGGTAGTGAGAGGTTTTCTCTTCTAGATGGGTATTCTGGGTACAATTAGATTTTGGTAAAAGAGAGTGACCAATAAAAGAAAAACTTTACCACTAAATGGGGTACATATTCCTATATGAATATTAATTTTTTATTTTCAAATTTTGGGGCAAATTTTCAACTTGAAATGGATATGTATTTTCAAGGACTAATCAATGACATTGTATTGGTATATCTTGATGATGTAACAGTTTTCTCCAAGGATGCAAATGATCATTTGAATCACCTAAGATAGATTTTTTAAATGTGTAGAGAGTTTGGGATCTATATAAAACCAAATAATTGTGTGTTTTCTATCCATGATGGTAAAATCCTAAGACATATTTTCTCCAAAAAGGGTGAATGCCATCTTGGCATTATCTTTGCCTAAACACAAGAAAGGTTTGAAAATTTTATTTGGTAATATTAATTTCATAAGGAGATTCATTCATAAATTTATTAATTTAGTCAATCCTATAACATCCATGTTAAGTAAATATGGAATGTTCACTTGGACAAGAAGAACAAAGGAAAGTTTTGAAGAGATCAAACAAGCCATTGCCCAAGCTCCAACACTTGCAAGTCCAAAATTTTCCAAGGATTTCAACTTATATACTTTTGGGAATCAAGAGGTAATATCTACCATGCTTATCTGAGAAAATTATGAGAATTTATAACAAAATATTGCATTATTTAGACAAGGTTTGGAAGGTTATGAGGTAAGATATAATTATGTCGAGAAACAAGTGCTTTTAGTTGTTAGGAATCTAAATAAGTTTAGACACATGTTATCAAATAAAAAATTTCAAATAATTTTGCCTCATCCTAGTGTAAAATAATTTATATTTATAATATATTTGAATTAAAAAAGGGTAGGTTGGATCACCAAAGTGATGGAGTATGATGTGGAGATCAAGACAACCAAGCTAGTGAAGGGAAAATGACTATGCGAACATCTTGCTTTAGACTTGAAAGAGTAAAGGGATGTTTTTTTGGCACTTCATGATAACCCTATAGTAGTTTTACCTTTATCCATGAGGACTTTGACAAAAAAACATGATTCATTTCCTTCAAAATGGTGAGTGTCCACAAGGTCTTGATAGAGCTAGAAGAAGGTACTTTAGATTGCAATCCATTCATTATGTACTTATTAATGGAGTGATATTTAGGAAGGAATTTTTAGGTTTTCTTGAGGTGTCTTTATTTAGATTAGATTAAAAAAGTATTGTATGAGTTCCATGATGGACTAGCTAGTGGTCATTTTGTTCCAAAAACTACAACTGTTAGGTATGAGGGCTGGTTACTTTTGGCCTAGGTTCTTCAAGGACACACATGATTTGGTAAGAAAATGTCAAAAGTGTGCTCTTTTTAATGGTAAATAAAATATAGCTACCTTAATTATTCATCTAATCCAAGTTGAACAACACTTTATGAAATGGGGTCTGGATTTTATAGGCCTATTCAATTCACCTTCTAGTGTTGGTCACAAGTAGGTGTTGACTACTACTGATTAATTTACAAGATGGGTAGAAGTTGTATCTCTAAATGAGGAAAATGAAAACTTAGTCCTAGAATTCTATGAAGGTATATTAACTAGGTTTGGAGCTCCTTCAAAAATCATTTCAGATAATGCATTATCCCTTCTAGGAGCAAAGACAAGTGAATGGGCCTTGAAGCATGACATCTATCTTAGTACCTCCTCTAATTATTATCCCCAAGGGAATGGACTAGTTAAGTCCACAAACAACAATCTAATCAAGATTATAAAGAGGAAAATGGAGGAGAATCAAAGGACTTGGCACTCTAAGTTAAAGACAACCCTTTGGGCTGATAAGATCAACCCAAAAAGAGCAATTGGGAACTCACCATACACACTTTTTTATGGAAGGGAGGATATATTACCTATCTCACTTGATTCACTAGCTTTAGAACTCACATATTATCTATTATTGATGGAAAATGAGAGCATAGAAGTTAGGTTGTGTGAGTTAATGGAGCTTGAGGAGACAAGAGATCAAGATATGTAAACTATGGCCCCTCACCAAGAGCAAACAAATAAGTATTTTGACAATAAATCCATGCCAATAAGTTTCAAGGAAGGAGACATTGTCCTAAAATGGGATGAAGATAAGGCCAAACCTAGAAGACACATAAAGTTTGATGCTTTGTGGAGTGGCCCTTATGTGATCACTCAATGTAAGTCACATAATGCTTTCTAACTCTCAAATTTGGATGGAGAGGAGAATCATATCCTAGTTAATGAGACACACATCAAACATTTGTATTAATGTTCTTCTCTTCCCTTGTACATAGTTTCTTATTTTCCTTGTGTTTCCTAAGTGCTTAAGCAAAAGTGTGAGTTTGTCCTTGTCTTGTTTGTGTTTTATTTGTTTGGTCTTGTTGTTGTTGGTGTGGTGTGTTTTATTTATTTTTTATTTTGGCATGTCCTTGTTAGTCATCTTCAAGAAACCATTGAATCCATTGGCCCTTGGTTGGATAAGGCTATTAGTTTCTAACATAGAAAAGCATGTTACCCCTAAGATTTGCCAAAATTATTGAAAAAAATTAACCTTTGGTCAATTTGAGTCAACCTCTACATTTTAAAACTTTGTATAAGTTTATCCATGTCCTATTGAGGTTTCATTTTGATCTAGATGTTCACTTATCTCTAGCCTAGCCTTGGTCTAAGGTCTATCCTTTTGTACTAGTCAAGTCAATGAAAGTCAACCCTAGTAAAATAAGGTCAAACTTGGTCAAAGGTATAAACTATATTTTTTTAGTCTTAATATAGTTTTAAATGTGATTTATGATTTTTCTAAGTTATATAATTATATTTACCATATTCAATATGCAAAAAATGCATTGTGGGCCCACTTTTGAGCTAAGAAAGAGGACTTGTATGGATGACTAAAGTGATAAAATTTTCATAAAGATGTGGTTAACATGGGAGAGGTTAGATAATTTTATATTTAGGTGTGTGATAGTCCAAGATTTAGTTATAGTAAAAAAATGGGAGTTTCTCCTTGTTTCTAGGCCTTTTTAGTCACTTGTATGGTCCCCATGATCTGATCTTTAGCTAAAAATGTGGGTGGGATGTCTCTTCACCTCTTCATACACATTTACATGTTTTAATTTCAAGGATAATTAAAAAATATGCATCTAGAACTAATTTTCCTTCCATTTCCTCTTGGCATGCTAAGGAAGGTCAACTTCAAGCACTTAGTATAGAAGGTACATGTGGAGTTGGGAGGAGTGCTTCTACAGGTGGATTTTAATTTGAGTTCACTTCATTTTCATAATAGTAACTTGTTTTTTTGTGCCTCCTCCTTTATGAAAAGTGGTTAACAATCCAATAATCCTTTTATATAATTGCATTCTAGAAGGATATATTTATGCATCTATTTCTAGTTTTTAGAGGTCCATGAAGCTATGTGATCTTGATGGGGTGTTTTTGGATAGGAATAAAGATATCTCCATGATATTCCTAGCATGTAACACTTCACTTCTCATTGTCTTAGAAGGATATTTCAAATGGTGCTTATTTCTTGGAGTTGCAAAGATGGGTGCATGACCTATATTTTTTGACATATAGGGAGCTTCATGGTGGTGATAATATGCTTGAAGTGAATTTTTGAAAATATATTTAATTTAATCACCATGTGATAATTTCAATTATTACTCTTCCAAAATTAAATTGTTCATCTTTCCCTTATTTGTTGCCTTGTCACCTTTAGTCAATTTGTGCTTGATTCAAGAGGTTGTATGGAGGTGAGAGATCTTAGAGTACATGGTGGAATCCATTTTGGGACTTAAAATTACCTAAGAGCCATGATTTTCATGCCATGAAGACCTAGGATGATATACAAGCAAGTTTTCACTTCAAAAAAAGTCATCTCCATTTTGGGCTCTTAGTCCCCAAATGTGGAAAATAGAGGTTTTAGAGTTTTTATGGATTAATATTTGCCATGGTAGAAGAATTTTTCATCACTTTTTTTATTTTTTCCTTGTATCCATATTCATATAGATCAACTATGCCAATTTTTGGATCTAAAGGGTAGGTGAAATGTGGACTTTGAACTCCTCTAAGTTGTCAAGAAACCTACTAAAAGTTAACAGCGATATCTACAAGATTTGGAAGGAGGCTACCACCTACACTATAAATGAAGGACTCTAGACCTACTATTACAAGGGGAAATAATTAAAAATAAATCAAGAATGATTCCTAAGAACTTAGGTCATGAATAATAATTGTATTGCATGAAATGACCTTTTAAGCCTAGCCCTTATCCGTACATAGGGCAAAGTATACAATGAAGGCAATGTTTCAATGATTGGTACAAAGAGATGGTGTTGAGGAATCCCAAGAAGAAATAGGGACCTATTTTTAGTATTATTAAGATAAATAAAACCTTAAAAACCCTTATTAACTTCACTACCATGATCCAAATGATCCTAAATACAACCTATAGGCCTGAGAAAATACACCTACAGTCAGTGGTATTGAGGGTGTGAACTCAGTCAGGAGTGAAAGGGTTTTTTTTAAATAAAATAGATAATTAAATTTAGTGAAATGAATATGATATGATTCTAAGAGTACAAAAAAAAGTACTTATACACTCTTTGAAGACATATTCTCACATGAAAGCCTACAGGTAGGGCAAAAGATGTCTTAGACCTATGGGTTAGCTTGAAACACAGTCCATGTTCAAAGGGTGTGCAAAAGGTATGGAAATTTGGGAAAGTAAACCTTATTACATACACCACCATGATAAAAACCTTCTTACCTTCACTACCATGATCTAAATATCCCTTGACAACCTACATGTGGATTAGGAATATGCACATATAAGCATAAATAGGGTCTCAACCCAGTCAAGGCAAGGATATCCTCTTTAAAGACCAAAACATGGGATTTATGCATGATTTTAATGTATATAGGTAAGGTAAGTATTGAATATGGTTTATTTCCTATTAAACATGGAGATAAGGCCAAACAAATCATCAAATAAAGCTTTAACTCAGACCTATAGGCAGTGACAAGAGTGAAAGGTGAAGGATTAAAATGCTAAGTATGGAGCAAGGAAGGAAGAGAAGGTTAAAAATATGTAAAATGTTTCATTATCATAAAATTAAGGTTGTATCATGCCTATAACACTCACCACATTCCCAAATACCTTTTCACATATACAAGGTATGCCTCAGTCTGTAATGGTAGGTTAGGAGACCCTTGGCTCAAAGGGGAAACAAGTGTTTTCACTAACAAAAGTGGTCTAATATAGTTTTAAAAAATATCCATGAGATTTAAATGATAATTATAACCATTTTTTATAAAAATATGAGCATGAAAGCTGTGTGGAGGTAGCATTTATAGGGAGAATTGAGCAAAAAACAAGAAAAAAATAGGATTTTTGACCCCTTTTTTGAGGAAATGGAGATGATTAGCCCCCATAAACATGGAATTTGTAAAAAAACTCATTAAATTTTGTCATTAGGAACTTTTTTATCTCATAAAATATTCACTTTTATCATACAAATAGGGAAATATGCCTCTATTTTGACGCAGAGGTAGGTTGCTTCATTCACAAGAATGGCAGTTTTTGGGAAAAGTATTAGATAGTGAACCAAATGTAAATATAATCAATCGGTAATGTTTTTATATTTTGGTAACACATGGGATACAATAATAAAACATAATAAAAGGTTTTAATTCCAATGAGATGGTCTAAACAAGAAGTTCTACATGTAGACTTAGTAGGAAAACATACAAACCCAACCCTAAATGAGATGTCATTCTAAGTTATAACATTTTATAATCACTCTAGTTTTTTTAATGATTCCTATGGGGGTATATATGATTTTTTCATTCTATATACATTCATTTAATGTTGAAACTATCATCTTTTGGTTTGTAAAGTATAAATAGTCTTGTTGGCAAGGCATAGGTCTTGTTCTAAAATAGGGGTCATCTCCATTTTGGGCTCTTGGTGAGATATAGAAAGGATTATAACATGTTTATATGTCAGATAAATAGTTTCGAAAGCTTTTGGTTGGCATGGAAACTCCATAGGAAGCCATCTCTAGCCCCAAACATACTAAAACCCTCACAAGAAGCATGAAAATAATTTGAAGGTCAACTTCCATCACTCATATCTTTCATGAATGTTTGCATGGGACCTTGAGCCATTTTTATAAGTTGTATAAGGTCCTTAAATATACCTTAATGTAATTTAGGGTGAATTTTCATGTCAAAAATTTATTAACAAAGGTTAAGAGTTCAAACCACTTAAAACCCTTACAAAACCTCTATAGTGACCCAATTGAGGAGATGAAGCATTTTGAGCATCTATACGAAAGGGAATAGACATGATACCAAATGTATGATGTAGATTAATATATATAAATTCTAAAAATGTGATTCATTTATATGGATGTATACGGAATAGGCCAAAATAGGGATTATTTTGATCATTTTATGTGGTGTGAAAGTTAAAAGAGGATTTAGGAGATGAATTTTTTTTTTGATATGAATATTTAAACTTTAGATAACTCAAAAAATTCATTTAATATAATTAATAATCTCATAAGTACCCCAACTAGGCTCTTGCTTTTATCCAGTCTAGTGAACTAGCTAGTGAACACTTAGGGAAAGTGGTGAAAAGCAACTAGGGAAGCCTTTTTAAAAAATTTATTGAAAATTATGATAGGATCACATTTAAAAAGAGTCATTATCTCTTTTTCATGGATTATTTTTGAAAATATGGAGTTTTTTAATGCCAAGTGTAGAAGGTGCATGGAAAGGAGCCATTTTGAGACTACCAAGGATGATTTTGCATGTCCATAAGAAAATGGATGGTCAGGGATCAATAAAATGCATGTGGGGACTTGTTTTTAAAAAATATTTCTCATACCAAACATAAAACATAATAATATGTAGGGATAAGTTAGTTTTGGAAGGTAGATCATGAAGGTAGTTTCTTATGCTGGAATTTCAGATTTTGTGCCACTTTTCACAATTCTTATGACTTCTTTTAGACAAGTTGACCTATATGACATGGAATATCTCACAAAACATCTCTTACATATGAAATTTTAAATAATTTTATAAAGGTGACACATTTCCAAGTGACCCTTGGACTTCATTTGCTTGTTTCTCCTCTCAAAAGCTATAAATATGCATCTTCTTGGCTCTTTTGAGCAGCCTTCATTAGTTGATGGGGAAAATCTATTCAAATTTTTACTTGAAATACTATTGAATAATTATTCAAGTGTTATTTCCACTCACATGCTGTACTATTTAGTAATGTATTGAATCTTGTTGGTCTAATCTAGTAAAAGATTGTATTTTCTAGCTTATACTTTTGATGGTCTACCAATTTGTAGAAAGGAGATTGTTACAAGTATTTACCAATATTATTTTCTAAGGTAAAGGTATCCTAGAATTTTTTCATGATTTTATCCCTCTTTTTAATAATTCATTTCCCTCCTAAGAATCACATATCTTCTTGAATCTAGTATATGAAATATTGATGTAGCAATGAATCCTAGGTTATGAGTTTTGTGTGATAGATGCTTTGTTGTCTTTAAGTAGTTATTTTTAGTCAAGTGTGAGTACATTATACATTGGTTCATCACCCTTTTATTTTCTTTGTTGTTTTTCTTAATCCTTTTCCATCTCCAAGTTACTAAGTTAGAGAGAAATCTTTATATGTGCATCAAGGGGAGCTAGCCCCTCATCTAAAGATTCATTTCTAAATATTGTCACCCATAGCAAGAGAAATTTCACCATGGTGCCACTTAGATGAGGATAATTAGGTATCTCCTCAAGGGTGAAAATCCAAGTGTCAACAATAACCATAGTGTAAGCATGCCCCTAATTTATGAAGGTTAGCCATTAGGTTTATTAACATCATCTATTTGAATGCCCATGTCATGTAACCTATATGTCATGCATCTCAATCATGTTTAGAATTATATACATGTGAATATAAATATTGAATATATAATCTACTATTTATGTGATAAATAAAAAATGAATCATGAAAAATAAAAACACATATCATGCATAGGTCATTATTTTTTGTATTTTTATTTTGTATTTTATATATATTCTTTTTTGTATTTTTAAATTGTGAAATATATTAATGATATCTGATAATTCAATCAATGGAATCTATAGGTAATGGTCAATAGTGGTTAATGATACATATGGTGGGTGAGTAATACCATATGATCTTGTGCATAATATGTAATTGTAGTAAACATAATATCACATGGACTCTTTTATATGATATGAGAGTGTTCATGCATTTATTTCGAAACATGTGAAGAAGTATGTAGAACTATCTTAGGATGAGCATTTCATATAGCTCATAATTTCTATATAAACTATCCATGAAGTGTTGCCTTTGGATATGTTTTGCATTGTATTTAATAGTTAGGGTCTTATCTAAGTAGGAAATGAATGCAATTTATCCTTCATTTTTATGTACTTTATTTCTGATTATTTACCTTGTTATTGTGTCTAACTTGGATGAATAACACAATTTTGAGTACATAAACATATCCCAATGGTGGGGTAATTTTGAGAAGGCAATACATAGTTTTGGAAACTCTTTTTGGATACAATTTTGAGGATTCAACAAGCAAGATCTAAAGAAATGATGCTTTAAAGATGCTCTAGAAGTGCTTCAAAGATAATCTAACGGTGTTATGAAGACATATATAAGTTAATCCAAAGACATCTAGGCATGCTCTAAAGACCTATATAGTTTATTTTAAAGGCCTATACAAGATGCTTTGAAGATACCATACATGATTCAAAGATCAGATAGATCTAGAGATAGTAATTATATAGATATCTATAAATAGAATTTCTATATTTAGATGTCTTATTATATACATTTCCATTCATGGTAATGGATTAAACTAATCTTGATATATTTTTTCCTATATTTTGTAAAACTAGATAAGTATTTTTAGTCTATGTTAGTTATTTCCTATCTATAATTAGTTGAGTTGGTTCCAACACCTTCCTTAAAGCATGGGATCTAACTCTTAGATTGTCTATATTTTGAATAAATAGATTTTGGCATTGAGATCACCAAGATTTTGAATACACATCTCCTTCTCATTCCATATAGTTAGAGAAAGTAATAAGAAGTTGGAAAAGTTAACAGTTCGTGAATTAGAAATCAAAAGAAACATTTCATATTTGTATATTTTCTTTTGAATGAAATAGAGTTCAACATTTTTCTATATTACTAAGTAGTTCTTGTTCTAAGGAAGGAACAAAGGCCCACTTCTCTCCAAGGATTATGATAAATTAATACTTTTAGTTTAATAATCTATAAGTATTTATTTAATTCATATATATTTCATTCACTATAGATTGTAATTTTCTTTAACCACAAGAGCATTTTATTTTAAATGCAGAGTGATTTCCTTTCAAAGCAAAGAGTGATTGTTTTAAAATGCAACTGTGAATTTCCTTTAAAAAACAATTGTGAATTTACTTTGATGCAAGTGTCTTTCATTTACATGAAAAAGTTATTTCAATTAAATACAAGTATGTTTCTTTTATGCAAGGGTGCATATTTTAAACTAGATTAATTTTGTTAATTCATCTCATATTTAGAATTTGTCAGAAGTTATGTAAGTGATAAAAGACAACATTCTCATATTCTATAACATCACACTATCCTACCCAACTGGACAAGTTGAGTGAGGACATCATGTCTTATTCTATATGTTTAAGTTTTGGATGTTGATGGTGTGAATGCCAATAGGAGATATTCAATTAAAAAATAGTTTAGATTTACTTTTATGAAAACTAGAGTTAGTGTTTTATTTATTGTTTTTAGGATTTAGAAAACACAACAAAAGTAAACCCCCCCAAATAGTGAACTCTAAAACTCAAATATCAAATGATCTCATTACAAATAGCCATTGGACACTATCCTAGTTGAAAATGACACCAATCCATTGATTGGTTAAATGATAGGTATAACAACAGCCTATCAGTAGTGCCTATTGAACTTAGATAGACCTATAATTTAATATATGTTTGAGTATTGGTCTTTTAGGAAGATCAATTAGTTTTTTATAAACTTATTATATACATTAAACATATATATGATGTATAATGGGCTATGATGTAGACATCTAAGGAAATATCTTTAGCTAAATTGGATACTCATTTGGTATACCTAAAAATCTAATAAATTTACTACTATATATATATACTTCATGCATTTTTAGTTGAATATATTACTACATAGATCTTATGTATCCTAAGATGTCCTAATAACATGTTGAATTCCCTTGCACTAGGTAGAACCAATAATAACATAAATTTTTCCAAGGCCTACCATAAGTGGTATAATAATTATTCTAAGCTAATTCTATCTTTTTCATCAAATCATATCAATGTATTTTTTTATTTATCAATTCCTCTAGTGTGCATCCAATCTTAGTAATGAGTGTCATAGTGAAAATGTTTTCACTTGACCCATTATACACCATGACAATAGGTATAGATTGTGATTAAATTTATGTAGATATAAATAATGGCACATAAATCAAATCATCAATGATATCATGCTCATTAAATGTGATATTAGGTATGTTTACTTGTGAAATCTCAATTTTTCCAATAATATCATACAAAAGATGCTTATATTTATTCTTATAAGTATAATGAGTTGGGGATATGAATTATAAGTCCTATACACTTTAGATTTAAATTTTATCTCTTGTGTTTCATGATTTTCTAAGGGGTTTTATAATATTTTTATTTTTTTATTCATATTAGGCTGTCATTGAATCACTTATGTATTTATTTATCTCAAAAATATTTACATCCACTAAATCTTGTATCTTATGTATCAAACTAATGCATCTGTTATTTTAATGTCCTTTTCATATATGATAATATCAATATGAATCAATATCAAATCCCTTAAATGGTTCCATAAACATAACATATTTAAGGTATGGATAAATTTAACATTTCATTTAAGTAACTTTTATAGTATTATCATATGAGGATTTTCAAGTAACTATGTAAACTGCCTCATTTGAGGTACTGATAAGACAAGATAATTAATAGGTTGTGGAACTACATTAACTATGCATAATTATTAATATAATTCCCTTTGTATTTGATGTTTAATTTCCTCTAAAATTTTACCCCATAATTAATTTGGCATTTTAGTCCATACTTTAGCGTATTCATAGGAAGGAGCTTAACTTTTCCATCCTTGATTATATGGTATAAGTCATCAAAATATTGAAATAACTTAAACATAAAAAAATAATGAGGTGGAGAGAAAAATATTTACTTTAATATGTATTTTAAATCATTATTAACAATATAATGTGTCATTTTAGAGATGATATTCTTTTAATGAAGCACATAATCATTAACAATTTTTTTTGGGTCCTTGCTTTATTTTTACAATCTAATCATAAAACATATTATTATTGATATTTATTAAAAAAAATTATAATAATTGATCAACCAAATGATTTAAGGAATGGACCTATTAGAATTTGATATAACCATCAAAAGCCATATTCTTTAATACTTTTTATAAATAACATAGTCAATAACTGATCATTAGATGCATAATCCAAACATGCTACATGAAAGGATAAAATGAATTATTCTAGATCACCCTTACCATCATATAATATAAGGTTAGGTTAAACAAATCATATATATAATGGATAAGTTGTGATCTCACATTAAAATGGATTATGTAACTATGCATAAAAGTAAATGGAATGACCCACTCTATAAGATCCTTGTTCCAATTGTGAAACCTTAGTTTGAATATCAATAATTATTTGTATAATGATCTGATCATTAGACATATAAAAAAGTGTAGAAGTGGATTGTGTGACATGAGTAACAATTCTAGGGGGTGATAAATCATGTTATTTATGTATAAGCACAAATATATCAGGAAAAATTAATTTTTCCCCACACCACAGGTTGGCATCACATGCGTAACCATAGTTGAAAAAGTAAGAGTAGTAAGATTAGTAATATTGCTTTGAACACATATTTTAGAGTTTGTACCTGTAAAAGGTATATTAATATTATTGAAGGGAATATTTTTCTCCTTAAATGTGAAAAATTTAGAATTATTTGCATTTTTAACTTCTAGGAATGTATTCAAGACATTATCTAGATCATGAGGTTGCATACAAATTCATTCCCAAAAGGTAAAAAAGGGGATAATTTTTTTTTAGGATCTAAACCATTAAGATCATTAGGATATATTATATCATGATATCCATTATAATTTTCATTTTAATAGTGATAAACATGTTCAAGTTTGAGTATATTTTCATTAATATTATGTTACACTTTGATGTCTTCTTTATTAAAATATGCATAAATAGAAGAAGTAATTTGCGTTTCATATATTTTTAGCCATTTTAGATTGTATATATGTATTTGGTTGATATAAATAGATCTAATTATGTTTAATAAAAACACCACTTAACCTATAACTTTTCCTTAAAGGACTAAGAGAATTATCCTTCTTAAATGGCACAGAATATGATCATAAAAAAACATCAAGTGGGCTAGAGTGAAGGATAAATTAATGCATTATATGGGGAAATCAGAATTAGATCTAAAAAAATAACATATAAATTTGAAACCCTAACAACGTAGAACAATACCTAAGGGAACCTAAGGTTTTTTAATTCTTTAGGAATGTTGGGTTCACTAATAAATTTTATCTTAATTTAGTTTAGTAGTCCAAACAAAATAGAACTAGAGATTAAATCATATAATATAGTCTATGGATAAACAAATATAATGAGTTTAACTAGTAGAGGAAGATAAATTTATTAAATTTTTTATTTATATAACTTAACTAAATTGTTAGGGCACTGTTGATGCCTAAATATGTATCAGAGGTGCCCAGAGTGTTCAAGAACACTTGTCATTTTAGAATTCTAATAAATTAGTGCATGAGTTATAGGTTGTGATAATTTTGTTATCTATTGATGGAATAGAGGCAAATCAAGTGGAATGTTTCACAATATTTATAATGTTTGGTGGTTGAGAGCCACCATGGATAAATAATTAATATATGAAAAATATTAAGTACTTTATGCTAATAACTGTGAATTATGATCAATAACTAAGCTAAGATGGATATTTATAATGAGAATTAAGCTAAAGTGATAAGGTTAAAAAGGAGAAAAAGGAAGGGTAGGATAGAGAAGAAATGTTACTGATCTTCATTTCAAACATCATGACAAAGTTCAAATATCATCCAAGCATGCACTTAACCATTAGGGAAACATCTAAGGAATGTGGGAAATAATGCAAATAAGAACCAAGTTCACTTTAAATATTTACCCCTACAAGCAAATAACATTAGCCCAAATGCAAGAAGATGTTAGGAATTATCTTTTACATTGTGTAAGTTTGAGTATTTATAGGTTAATATTTACTAATAGGTAATTAGTAATTGGTTAGTATATGGTAATAGTTAGTAATCAAAATATTGTTAATATAATATTGTGAATATAGGTTTGAATATATTGTTGAGATATATTGTTACAATAATATATCATTTATGGAATGTGCATAATCAAGGAGATTTGGGTGAGAGATTAATGGATAAATAATCTCCATAAATATAGGAATGGTTCTCCTATATATATATGCTTACACCTAAATGTTGTAATATTTATATAGTGTGAAATAATATATTATCAGTTTTCAAAGAAATTTCTTGTGTTCAACTCTTTGATTTTTTATGCTCAGATCTATACCAGCCTCATCATCTGGTATCAGAGTAGATTTGATATCTATAATTGAATAATAATAATAAAATGTAAGGGGAATTTATTTATCCTTTGTCCCTAAGGATGGTAGTATTTTATGTAATGATTATTTTGGTGTTAGTAATAGAATATATGTAACAGATTATATATATTCATCCTAGCCTAAACAATGGGTAGATAAAAAAAGTGGTAGAGGATGTTATAATAGTTTGTTTAAGCATATTATAATTATGAAAGTTCTAGAGATACGTAATTATGAATGACATTGACCTTGAATGCATCAGTTTTGGTGTTGATTGGGGACATCAAAGTTGGGTATATTGATATTAAATACTACTGCATTAGAGTTTGATCCATATGGTAGCATATTACATAGACAAATAGATTAGTAGTATGGAATTTTTATCCATATCAGCCACATGTTACATGTTCTTTCTCCATCACATGAAATCGTGTCCTCCAAATTCTCCCAAACCTTGCCATTGAAAGTTTGCTATGTCATCGACACAATTATTGCATGTTTTGTTCTCCATCATTTGTGGTTCATTATGTCAATCATCACTATATAGGTGATCTCAACCTTTCCTTCTCCTACAACCTATATAAGTGAAACTCATACAGTATTCAAGATCTGCCTTGTATAACATGTACAGAGATGTCATATATTTCTTGATCTGCATCATTTTTCCAATCAAAGTCATATGTCACATAGGTGATTAGTTTTATTTTGTTCTATTCATGTTTAATTTGTCTTAATATCAAATAGGTATTAGATTTAGTCAATTAATTTTTTAATATCCTTTTGCTTTGATATTAAGTTATATTGGTATTTAACATATAACATGTCTTGAAGTTATTTTGTTAAAATTTATATGATTTATCAATTTGACTTTATAGTCTATTATTATAGATGACTTAAAACTTTATAGGTCATAGTATATTTAAGTTAGTTGAGTCGTTTTGAGTTAATATTTTATGTCTTCAGTTAAATTTGTAATTATAGTTTTTAGCTATATTATAAATTTAATTATTTGTAGATTTAAATTGTCAAAAATAGAAAATTTCAAAAAGTCTTTATGTCATATGGTTATAGTTGAAAATCCAAAGTGTCAAAATGCTAATAATGAGTCTTATATGTTTTAGTGAGTTTTCAAGAATCACAGATACATTTTCTCTTATATACAACATCCACATTGTGGGGGTCATTTTTTAGAAAAAATTCATGCACCTGAGCTACATCAACATACCAACTGAGTGAGAAGTGACCTACTAGAGGAAGGAGGAAATAGAAGATAGAGGGTTGAAAGTCTCTTTTCAATCACCAACGATGGGGCTGCACCAATATTTTGGTGACATTTAGTATGGTGTGTTTTTTAATTTCCACTATGTGTTTGTGAAATAAGAATAGAAGAATATGCTTGTTCAAGTTATGTAATTTGTGTGAAAATTATAAACATAATTCCCTTATGTGAAAACATTGTGAAAGGATAGAAAGCACATGAGGTGAAAATTTGATGGGTCCTGTTCATGTCAAGGTTTGTGGTAAACCTATAAAACCATGGGAAAATTGAGGCTCTCTTTATATCAAGGTCATGATCCAAATAGGGCATGATATATTGGGTGAGCATACTATAAATAAGAGTGTGAATGTTTTTGCACCATGTAAAAACTATGGGGGGGGGGTGGAGAATGTTAGGAATTAGCTTTTACATTGTGTAAGTTTGAGTATTTATAGGTTGATATTTATTGAGAGGTAAATAATAATTATTTAGTTAGTATTTGGTAATAATTAGTAATCAAAATATTTTCATAAACAATATTATGAATATAGGTTTCAATATATTGTTGAGATATATTTTTACAATAATATATCATATATGGAGTGTGCATAATAAGGGAGATTTGGGTGAGAGATTAATGAATAAATAATATTCATAAATATATGAATGGTTATCTTATATATGTGTGTACACTTGAATGTTTTAATATTCAAATAGTGTGAAATAATATATTATTAGTGTTTAAAGATATTTCATGTGTTTGGTTCTTTGATTTTTTATGCTTAGATCTGTTCCAACCTCATCATGAGAACAGTAATAAAATGAAATGAACCTAAGAACTTACAATTAAACTTCATTGGCACAATTTAATAGCTCTACATTTAAATGTACACACCAATAATTCATTAGAATCATTATAATTTGGAAGTCAAAACAAACAAGTGAGATAGAATCCATGATAACAAAAGGCACAAGAAAATTTGGACAAACTTTATAAAATTCCTTTCTTATATTAATTAATCAAATTTTATAAAGTAATTTTGGATCTAATAACTCACTCTCCCTATTACAATTGACAATACCCATTATATAGAGTGTTAAGGAGGTATGTTAGTCAGTTATGCCAGATTACAATAACACATGTGTCATGGATAACTTCCCCTTATAACTTTATATAATACTCTAGACACTTCCTAATGAACTGACCTATAGGAAATGTGTTTTACAAATTGCATATCCCTTTACAAAAATAATATTCTCTTTTCAAAATATTATACATTCTAAGTTACAAAAAGGATATTCTAAATCCAACAAAATTTGGGACCTTCAGTTGTAATCTTTTTTCTTTACAAAAGGACTTTCGTTATATAATGTTACTCCTTAATTAGCTCAAGGTTAACAATTGGTTTCATGAAGATCTCCTTCATTTAACTTGATATGCTATTGTGGTCTTTATCTACCATTCTTAATGCCTCTTTGATGTTTCTAGATTCATTAATATTTTCTTTTACAGTTGGAATCATATTCATAATCTTATTATTATCAGAAATAGTCTTACCTATGCTTTGGTTTCTTACCCTTTACATAAACTAGGAAGATCTTTTATTTAACTCATCATTTATAATTAGACCAACTAGATCGAGAGTAGTAGGATCCTTTACTAATCTTCCCCATATGTGCACTTCTCTATCCTCTAATTGTTTGAGATTATTTAAAATATCTCCCATCTCCTAGGACAATTTGCTTACATCCTTGATCTTGTTTACTAATATAGACATAACCATGTTTAGGTGAGCTATGCTTACTATTTTGAAACCATGGATTTGATCATCTATGAGGACATTGATCAAGTCTCTTACCTTGTTGTTTAAAGCTTTCCATTGGCTAACTTAGCTTGTAGATGAAGTTATATGCTTATTTGTTGCATGTTATTTAGATCTTATGGTCTTTGAAAAGCTGAAAAAATCATCCATGGTGGTCTCAAATTATTTGATCATGGTTTCTAGAACTAAAAAGATGGCTTGCTCTTCTAAATTCTTATTATATTATCGTAGGTTTTTGCGGGCTACCTAGAATTACTCTGCCTATGCTTGGGCTAGCTCTATGACATTTTCTTTAATTTTTTTTCTAGTATACCATTTCTACAATTTTTATCAAATTGCTCACTAATGATTATAATTCAGCTTTGGATTGAACTATCTTCACATAAGTGATAATCCACTTCTCCTCAGCTGAATAAAAATGTATATAGGAATAAATTAGGTCTTCCATACACTTTTAGGGCTTCTGTGGCATTCAAATAGGTTCATAAGGAGCTTTAATTGTCTCTATGCTCATATTACAAGATTAATGACTTATACTACATTCAAATTTGTCTATTTATAACTTTGCATCTATCTTGGTCCACAAGATCCTTAGTTTTGTCATTTTCTATCTATATGGCATCACTATGGCATTCTATTCATTAATCTTTGAAATATGACCATTTATCATATTAGGACACATGTCACTTAATTATTGGTTTCAATCCCTTTGAAAAGTATGTCTCAGCTCACACTAATAGATTTTCTTGCATGGATAAATTTAGTTCATTTATCTCAATCCTAGGAGTTAAATGCCATTGGCTACCTTTGTTATGTTTCTTGTAGTTATGACACATGTCATTACTGTATTTACTATAAGATCTATTGAAAATTCCACTTTTATCATGCACCATTGGATCATCCTCACCTAAGCAAATATGTGTCATTGATCTTGTGTAAGATGCTTGAGCTTTAACTTGTGATTGGGGATTGACTTTTCAATGTTGATTATGCACCGTTAGATCTTGTGGGTATAAATCAATGCATACCATTGATATTTGAAAGATGTATAGGCTTTAATTTGTGGCATGAAATTGTTAAAATTATCATCTTTATAATTTTTTTGATCTTCATTTAAAATTATATGTTGATATTGAACCATTAGATCATCTTTATCTACGAAAATGCATGTTATTAGATCTCAATCTGAGAGGTGGACTACCATTAGCTACTCAATATTCATTTAATGAAATGGTGACACTTTTCATGACCTCACTTGTACCTATATCTTCATTAAAATAATGACCCATTATATTTCCCTCATGTGAGAAAATGTTGACCATTGATCTTGTGGATAAGAAAAATATTTAAGTCAGAGTTTGGGAATATTATAAAACTTAAGCTAAAGTCTTAGACTAAAGTTTTCATTCATATTAATAAATATTAGTAAATATTTAAGCTAAATTATTAATCTAAGTTTATAAATTATTAAAGTGACATCATGAATTATAAAAGACTTGGCATAAACTTTTAGCCTAAGTTGGAAATATAATAAAAAGGACCCTGTGTTAGTTTCTAATATTGATCTCACACCAGTGGATCTTGTCTAGGGTGAACACACAATGTTGGTAAAAATACTTGAATTATGGACCCCATCTCAAACCATTAGATTAACCTCACCTGAGTAAACATGGGTCATTGATCCTACAGACAAACATAATGTTTAAGTCATGCTCGATAATTACATGAAACTTAGGGTAAAGTTTTAAGACTAAGGTTTTTTATTTGTTTTAATAAACATGAATCAAAAATTTATTATTAATATCTAAAGCTAAGTTTAAAATAAAGGGACCATGTGTTACTTAGACCAAGCTAGTAGATAAAAGGTGCCTAGTATGAATTTTAGACTAAGGTTTGATCATGTTAATAAACATGACTAAACCTTAGTGTAAAAATTAAACTAAGTCTATGGCATATTTAAAGTGTTCCCACATAAATTTTTCCCACAAAATTTGAATTGAAATCAAAGGGCCTAAGATAGGGAAACTGGAATAAGGGTTTCAAGAAGCTTAAACATGGATTTAATTTAATTTTCAATAGACCAAAGGCTAGTAAAAGATCAAATTAATATAAAATCATGAAACCCAAACATAGTCTATTTAAGGGGGATCCATCAAAATTATAACTTGTGAAATATAGAGATACAATGTATTATAAAATTTAGACAAGATTAAAAGATAATCATGAATGAATGTGCCAACCAAACAAGGTGTGGATGATCTTCAAATAAAGAATATGTGCAAACATACTAGTGACACTCTGATCAAGTGAATTTTCAATTTTAAGGTATAAATTTTCATAATTTGACACAAGGGTTCCCATTTTTCATAAATGGGGATATGTTGACCTCAAAAAATGGTGAATTTTGGGGGAAACATAGTAATATGTTAGAATTCAGAGACTCTAGTTTAGAATAATGATTAGGTTATTCATTCCACTTGATCAGCCATTATTATTCAGGTTAGTTCATGGTTAAAATAAGTCTTGCACATGGAAAATGGGGGTCAAACATCAAAACCTAGCCATGTTGTGTGTGTGATTTGATTCCACTTACTATTTGCTATGGGATTTAGAGATCAATTTCTAGATTGACTTTAACCATTAACATTGAATTATAGCATGTTTGGATATTCATTATGAACCATGCTTTAGTTTAGGGAAGGCTTGGGAATTTCTCTAATACCAACCAAGCATCCATAGCCCTGATAGAGATGCCTTTGGCTCCATACAAGGCCTTGATCCACTACTTGCCATGCATCCATAGCCTTGATGGAGATTAACAAAATCACCTTTCCTTAGAAACCTCTTTGAATTTTACAATGAGTTCTTATTTTTTATTTTTTAGATCATTTTCATCTTTCTATCAAAGGTTTGGAACTAGGTTAGCTAGGTTTAGAGATTTGGTCAAGTGTTTTATCTTTATAAAATCATCCTTAGTTCTAAACTTTATCCCAGGTAATAAGGTTTATTAACTGCAAGTGTGACTGTGTTCCAATAATTCAATCCTTAACCCTACATGTAAAATCCTTATCAAAATAAAGTTTATATTGGAAAAAGGCTTAAAATTTTAGGGAATAATTAGTCTATTCATTATTCTTTATCATTATTCCCCAAATTAAAATATCAAGTTCACATTTTATACCTTTGGTCAACCATTGCCTAAAGTTCATACCCACATTCTTGAATTATGGATTTTCTTAGGCAACTAGATAAAACTTGAGTTGAGGACTCTCTTGAAAAGACTTATTAAAATCAAGAAACAAAGTAAGAGAAAGCAAAAAAATATGTATAGGCACTATATAAAAATAAGGGATAGCAATGAAAGAACAAGAAATAAATTAATCTAAATCCCTACACTAACTCCATAAAGGACCTACCTATACGATCAAATATAAATTTATTTAGTCTACTACAAAACCTTGAAACGTGATGTTTTCCATTCAATGGCATATTCTATTGGATATGAGCACTTGCATGCTTATGTCTTCTATATGATTTAGCTTGGTTTTCCACCACCATTCTCAAGTGCATAGATTGAAGATATGGATCCAAAACCCAGTCATCTTCCTCCCAAATTATTCTATCTTTTATCAAGAGTGGTAATTCTACTTCATCTATAAATTGATAATGGCTTATGTCATCTACACTTAATGATGGTAGCTTAGTTATCATTCTTATACTAATGTCTTCATTAGGTTCTTTAGGTGTAAATGGACTACCAATATTTACTCAAAATCCTTTCAAATCATCCCAAGAGGCCTCTTCATCCTGATTAACTGAGTGAAACTCATCTAAGATATTACCATTAGAAATGGGTTGATACCATGTTCCTAAAATTTTGATTGAGTCATATGAAAACTCCTAATCTATTTCACTTGCTTCATCTTCATCTTCTATGTAGAATGGTGTTTCTTCTATCTAATTGAGACCCACCTCATCTTGATTTAGGATCTCTATAAAACCATTTCCTTTTTGGAATAAATCAATTTATTTCAAAAAATCTTGGTATAAATGTTGGCACTAGTTAGCTTCTTCAAGGGTATCCTTAATTTTAGAAAAGTCCTCATATGAATTGTCCTCATAGCTATCATCTGAAAAAAGTTCATCTTGTATCTGATCTTGTTCATGGGGTTGCTCATCTTGAGTGGTTATTCCATCTTCTAGAGAATATTCATGTTCACTTTATTCTTTGAATGGAAAATTAAAATCCCATTCCATGAAGAGTCTAGATGTCCTTGCAAAGATAGATGTCCCTATAACATTTACTTGATTAAACACATACTTAGATGTATCATTTTCATTTTGATATTCTTCAAATACATTACAATGATTAATTAGATCTATATTACAAAGATTAATTTTATGTACATTCTCAAATGACCCATTACAACTATTATCATGAAAACTATTTAAAGGTTCATTAAACCTATTAGAATCTTACCATGTATTTACTACTTGTTTTTATAATTGAATAAAGTCAGTGCTTATTTTTTGAACCATTTTTTATATTAAGTCATTTAGGTTTCTTGGTGCCTCAAGGTTATAAACTAGGGTATTACTACTAGATGTGGGTACTAGGGTTCTATGATTTTATGGATGAAGTCCACTAGTAGTGCCATTTAGGAACCCTAAGTTTTGGCAAAGATATAAATAACTGAAGGGAAATTGGTTCAAGACTAGTGTTTGATTTAAGGTAGACACACTTTGATTAGAATTAAGAACGATATTTAGTGCTAGGAAATTGGGGTTGACATTTGAGATAACATATGCAAGCTGACCTTGAGGATGAATTTGATCATTGATTATTACAGCTTCAACATAAGCCAATGCTAAGGTGTTTATGACTCTAATAGAACTTTTAAGAAAAATAGAAGTCATGGGATCTAAATAATCCTTGTAAATATCTAAGGCTAAAGCCTCATCAGGTTTATAAGGGCCTATGGTTATATTAAGAATCTTCTAGAATATAACATTAAAGGTTCTAATGGTCTCATTAGAGTCTCTCTTAATAGTGATGAATTAATGATACATAATGCATGGACTAATGATTTTACCAAATTGATCAATAAAGATTCTATTAAAAGAATCCCATCTAGCTATGTAATTTTATAAAAGGTTAAGGAACCATTCATATGCAAGATCTTTGAAAGTAAATGGACAAAATCTACATGATACATCTTCATGAACAACATTTAAGAGTCTTAAAGCAACCTTAAAGATTTTAACATGTTTTTCAGCTGTGACAACATCATTAAGACTAAAAGAAATCAAATACCTTTCAGGATTTATTAGATGATCATGTACTATACCTATCATGTTGATTGAAGAACCACTTAGCCAAGCCATAACTTAAACACATGAGCACTCTAAAGTGGTGAAGTAGGTTGGGACCTTGACAATTTTTACTCACCTCATTCGACCTAGCTTTCTATGAATTTACAGAGGGAGAGGAGGTACTCTTGTCTCTAATCCTTGGCAAGTCAAGATTATGTAATTTGAAACATATTTAAAATAGGAATCATCAAACTAATATTTGAAAAGAAGAATGATTAAGTTTTCACATTAAGCCAATTTTTCACAAATACATGTAAAACATGACTATCTTTAACTAAATAAGCTCAAAGATACATCTTAACTAATGAATGAGAGGGATATTTACACCTCTCAGTTTGAATAAACCTAGATATGTGAATAATCAATCAATTTTTGAACAAAATTACTATTAATAACCTTAAACACAGGAAATACACAAATCTTAAACTACCTTTGCATGAATATCTATGGATCTTCAAATAATATCAATCTTTGGCTAAAGGGATCCTAAAGACTGGTTAAAATCTATAAATATCAATGATATTTACACACTTACACTAAAAGGAACACAAATATGCAAAGAATGAAATGATCTTTGATCAGAATACACCAAATTTACCAAAGATTCTACAAATTCACAAAGATGTAACTAAAGGCCCTCCTTCTAGCACCAACAAAGCTCCTCTTATTCATGCTTGAATATGTATTAGAGGTTCCTAGATTATTCAAGAACACTTCTCATTTTAGAATTCTAAGAATATAGCACATGAGTTATAGGTTGTGATAATGTTATTATCTATTGATGGAATAGAGGTAAAGCAAGTGGACTATTTCATAATATTTATAATGTTGGGCAGTTGGGAGCAACCATGGACAAATAGTTAATCTATGAAAAATATGAAGTACTCTATTTTAATAATGGTGAATTATGATCAAGAACTAATATAAAGACTAATCTAATATGGATATTTATAATGAAAATTAAGCTAGAGTGATCTGGTTAAAAAAGAGCCAAAGGAAGGGTAGGGTAGAGAAGAAATGTTGTTGATCTTCATTCCAAACATCATGACAAAGTTAAAATATCATACATGCATGCACTTAACCAATGTATGACATGAAGTAACGTAATCTCAAATCCTATCATGCATCAAGTAAATATATAAGGAATATGGGAAATAATGCAAATAAGAACCAAATTTACTTTAAATATTTACCCATGTAATAAAAAAAAAAAAAAAACCATTATCCCAAATGCAAGAAGAGTAAGAAAATGATATGAACCTAAGAAATTATAATTAACCTAACATGGGTACAATTTAATATCTCTAAATTCAAATGTACACATTAACAATTCATAAGAACCATTCGAATCTAGAAGTTAGAACAAACAAGTTAAAGAGAAGCCATGATAACAAAAGACATAAGAAATTTTGGACAAACTTTACATAATTTCTTGCTTATATTTCTTGCTTAATGTTTACAAATTAATTTTGGCTCTAATAATTCCCTCTCCCTTTTACAATTGATAATACCCCTTATATAGAGTGTTAAAGAGGTATGTTGGTCAGTCATGCCAAATCATAATAATACATGTGTCCTAGATAGTTCTCCCTTATAAATTTCTTGAATGTTCTATATACTTCCTAATGAACTAACCTACAAGTAATGTGTTTTACAAATTGCACATGCCTTTACAAAAAAAATATTCTCTTTTCAAAATACTATACATGTTAGGTTATAAAAAGAATATTCTTAATCCAATTAACTTTGGGACCTTCTGTTGTAGTCTTTTATCTTTCCAATAGGATTTTCATTCTATAATTCTACTCCTTAATTAGCTCAAGGTCAAAAATTGGTGTCAATAAGATCTCCTTCATTTGACCTGTTAAGCTCTTGTGGTCTTTATCCACCCTACTTAATTCCTCTTTGATGTTTCTAGATTTATTAATCTTTTCCTTTATAGTTAGAATCATATTCATGATCCTATTATTATCAATAGTCATCTTACCTATTCTTTGGTTTATTATCCCTTGCATAAAATGGGAAGCTCTTTACTTGAACTCATCATCTGTAATTAGACCAACTATACTGAGTATAGTAAGATCCTTAACTAAGCTTCTCCATGTGATCACTACTCTATCCTCCAATTATTTAAGATCATTTGAAAGATCTCCCATCTCCTAGGACCATTTTATTATATCCTTGATCTTGTCTACTAATATTTACATAACCATGTTTATTTGAGATATGCTTACTATTTTTGAAAGCATATATTTGATCATCTATGAGGACATTGATCAAGTCCTTTACCTTGTTGTTTGAATCTTGCCACTAGCTAACCTGGCCTATAGTTGAATCTCTATGCTTATTTACTACATTATGTTTGGATCTTATGGTCTTTGAGAATCTAAAAAAATCATACATGGTGGTCTCAAATTATTTGATCATGGTTTTTGGAACAACAAGATGGCTTGTTCTTCTAAATTCTTATTTTGCTATTATAGGCCTTTGAGGGCTGCCTGTAATTGCTTTGCCTATGATTAGGCTAACTTTATGAAATTTTCCTTAAAAACACTTTTTTGAGTTTTCATTTATACAAATTATATCAAATTTATCACTAATGAGTATAATTCATCTTTGGATCAAATTATATTTGTACAGGTGACAATCTACTTCTTCTCAGCTTAGTCATAATGTATACAAGAAAAACTTAGGGATTTCATATGATTTTAGGGATTATTTGGTATTCAAATAGGTTTAAAAATAGATTTAATGGCATCTCTATGCTCAAATTACAAGCTTCATGACTTAGACTACATTCATATTTGTCTATTTCTACCTTTGCATCTCCTTGGGTCCATAAGATCCTTAGTGTTATCATTATCTATCTATGTGGCATCATTATGGCATTTTGCTCATTAATCTTTGAATTATGACCATATTTTGTATTAATACATGTGTCACTTCCTTATTAGTTTTTATCCCTTTTAAAATTCCATCTCAACTGAAACCATCAAATTTGCTTGCACGGATCAATGTGATTCATTGATCTTGATCCTAGGAGTTGCATGCCTTTAGCTACCTCTATTATGTTTCTTATGATTATGACACATGTCATTACCAAGTTTTCTCTGAAATACATTAAAAATTCCATTTTATCATGTACCATTATATCATCCTCACCTCATCAAACATGTGTTATTAATTTTGCATAAGATGCTTGAGCTTTAACTTAAGATTAGGGCCTAACTTTTCAACATTGATTATGCACCATTAAATCTTGTAGGTACAAATCAATTTGTATCATTTATCTTTGAAATATTCTTTGGTTTTAATTTTTTCCATGTATTTGTGCCATTTATCATCTCTACATTTTTTTGAGCTTTGTTTAAAAGTTTATGTTGATATCACACCATTGGATCATCTTCATCCAAGAAAATGCATGCCGCTGAATATCTATCTGAGAGGTGGATCACCATTGGACACTCAATATTATTTTAATGAAATGGTGACACCTATCACCAAATCACTTATCTTATATATTTTTTAAAATTTTGACTTAATATGCCCAATTAAATATCCTTTGTGCAATCAAACATGGACCATTGATCCTGTGAACAAGAAAGATATTTAAGTCATAGCTTAGGAATAATATAAAACTTAAGATAAATAATTAGACCAAGCTTTTCATTTTTATTAATTAATATGAATAAATATTTAATATAAAGTCTTAATCTAAGTTTAAACATATTAAAGTGACCTCACAAATTATAAAAGATTTGGCATAAAGTTTTAACCTAAGTTAGAAACATAATAAAAAGAACCCTGCATTAGTTTTTAATATTGATATCACACCATTGGATCTTTTCTATGGTTAATGTGTATTATTGATCAAAATCCTTTACTTATTTACCCCATCTCATAATGTTATATTAACCTCACTTGAGTAAATGTGGGTCGTTGATCTTGCAGACAAACACAATGTTTAAGTCATGTTCAGAAATTACATAGAACTTATGGTAAAGTCTTAAGACTAAGGATTATTATTTATGTTAATAAACATGAATAAAAACTTTAGGATTAATATTTTAATATAAATTTATAACAAATATACCATGTGTTAATTAGACCAAGATAATAGATAAAAGGGACCAAGTATGAATTTTAGACTAAGGTTTGGTTATGTTAATAAACATGACTAAAACTTAGTATAATAAATTAAAATAAGTCCATGGAATATTTAAAGTGTTCCCACATAATTTTTCCCCACCAAATTTTAATTTAAATCAAAGATCCTAAGTGATGGAAATTGCAACAAGGGTTTCAAGAATCTTAAACATGAATTTAATTTGATTTTCAATAGACCAAAGGCTAGTAAAATACCAAACTAACATAAAATCATGAAACCCAAACATAGTCTATTTAAAGGGCTCTATTAAACTTTAAACCAACAAAACATAGAGATCTAATGTATTATAAAATGTATGCAAGATTAAATTAGAATCCTAAAAAATGTGCCAACTAAACTAGGTGTGGATGATCTTCAAATAAAGAATATGTGAAAAAAATATAGTGACACTCTAATCAAATGAATTTTAAATTTTAAGGTATAAATTTATAAAATTTGACACAAGGGTACCCATTTTTTATAAATTGGGGTATGTTGACCTTAATAAATGGAAAATTTTGGTGGAAACATAGCAATATGTTAGAATTTAGAGACCCTAGTTTAGACTAATGATTAGGTTATTCATTCCACTTGATCAACCACCATTATTTAGATTAGTTCATGGTTAAAAAAATTATTTCATATGAAAAATTAGGTTCAAACATCAAAACCTAGCCATGTTATGTGTGTGCTCTAATTCCACTTACTACTTGCCTTTGGATTTAGAGAGCAACTTCCAAATTTCATGACTTTAAACATTAACACTGACTTATAACATGTTTGGATATTCATTAAGAACCATGATTTAACTTAGGGAAGGCTTGGGAATTATTCTAATACCATCCAAGTATCCATATCCCTGATAGCGATGCCTTTGGCTCCACTCAAGGACTTGCTCCATATATAACCAAGTGTCCATATCCCTAGTGGAGATTACCAAAATCATCTCTACTTAGAAAGCTCTTTGAATTTTACAATACGTTCCTATTTTTATATATTTTGGATCATTTTTGGCTTTATATAAAAGTTTTGGAAATAGGTTAGCTAGGTTTATGGATTTTTTCAAGTATTTGATCTTTAGACAATCATCCTTAGTTCCAAACTTTGTCCCAGGTAATAATGTTTATTAAGTGCAAGCGTGACTATGTTCCAATAATTCAATCCTCCACCCTATATGTACAACCCTTATCAAAATCAAGTTTAGATTATAAAAAGGCTTAAAATTTTAGGGAATAACTAGCCTATTGATTAATCTTTACCATTCTTCCCAAAATTAAACATCAAGATCACATTTCAGACCCATGGTCAACCATTGTCTAAAGTTCATACATGCATTCCTAAATTGTGGATTTTATGATCAACTAGGTAAAACTTGAAATGAGTACTCTCTTGAAAACACTTATTAAAAAAATGAACAAATAAAGAGAAAGCAAAAAAATATGTAAAATAATTATATACAAATAAGGGATAGGAAGGAAAGAACAAGAAAGAAATTAATCTAAAGCCCTACACTAAATCCATAAAGAACCTACCTCTAGGATCAAATTGAAAGTCTTTTAGTCTAATACGAAACCTTAAAACATGATAATTTCCAGTCAATGGCCTCCTTTTGTGGATAAGATCACTTGTATGCTTGTGTCTTCTATATAATATAGTCTGGTTTCCCACCTTTATTCTCAAGTGCATGGATTGAAGATATGGATGCAAAACCCAATAATCTTCCTCCAAAATTATTCTATCTTGCATCAAGATTCCTAATTCTACTTCATCCATAGGTTGATAATGTATTATGTCATTTTCACTCAATAATGGTAGATCAACTAGCATTCTTAGATTGATGTCTTCATTAGGTTATTTAGGTTGAAATGGACTATCGATCTTTGCACAAAATCCTTCCAAATCATCCCAAGAGGCCTCTTCATCCTGATCGATTGAGTGAAAATAATCCAAGATCTTACCATTATAAATGAGTTGATCCCATGTTCCTAACCTTTTGATGGAGTCATATGAAAATTCTTGATCTATTTTACTTGCTTTATCTTCATCTTCTATGTCAAATGGTGTCTCTTTTATCCAATCGAATCCCACCTCATATTGATTTAGGATTTATAGAATATCATTGCCTTCTTAGAATACCTAAATTTATTTCAAAAAATCTTGGTATAAATTCTACCGCTAGTCAACTTCTTTAGGGGTATCCTCACTTTTAGCACTATCCTCATATGAATTATCTTTACAACTATGTTATAAAAAGAGGTAAGCTTGTATCTGATCTTGTTCATGGGGCTAATCATCTAGAATGGTTATTCCTTCTTCTAGGGCATCTTCATGTTCACTTTCTTCTTCAAATGGAAATTCAAAATCCCATTACATTAAGGATCTAGATGTCCTTGCAAAGCTAGATGTCCCTACACCATTATCTTGATTAAACATAGGCTTAGATATATCCTTTTTATTTTGATATGATTTAAATACATTCAATGATTAGATAGATATATATCACAAATATTAATTTTATATACATTATTAAATGACCCATTACCACTATTATCATGAGACATATTTGAAGGTCCATTAAAACTGTTAGAATCTTCCCCTGTATTTCCTACTTGTTTTTGCAATTGAAGAAAGTCAGTGCTCAATTTTTGAATCATTTTTTATATTAATTATTTGAGTTTTTTTCTCCTTAGGGTTATGAATTAGGGTATTAATATTGGCTATGGGCACTAGGGTTCTATGATTTTATAGATGTATTCCACTAGCAGTGCCATTCAAGAACCCTAGGTTTTGGATATGGATGCCTCAATGGCAATTAGTTTAGGATTGATATTTGATTTAAAGTAGACACATTACAATTGGTATTAGGAATGATATTTAGTGCTAATAAATTAGGTTTGACATTTGGGATAACATATGCAAGCTGACCTTGAGTTTGCATTTAATCATTGGATATTATAACTTTAACATAAGCTAATGCTAAGGTGTTTATCACTCCAATAGACCTTTTAATAAATATATAAGTTATGGGATCTAAATCATCCTTGTAAATATCTAAGGATAAAGCCTCATCAATTTTATAAGGGGATATGGTTCTAATAAACATCTTCTAGAATCTAGTGTGAAAGGCTCTAATGGTCTCATTGGAATCTCTCTTAACAGTGATGAATTTCTAATATAGAATGCATGGAATAATGATTTTACCAAATTTATCAATAAATATTTTATTTTAATCATCCCATATATCAATATTAGTCTATGTAAGGTTAATAAACCATTCATATGTAGCATCTTTGAAAGTAAATGGAAATAATGTACATGCTACATCTTCATGAAAAACATTTAAGAGTTTTAAAGTAGCCTTAAAGCTTTTAACATGTTCTTGAATTATGATAACACCATCAAGACTAAAATAAGGCAAATACCTTTCAATATTTCTTAGAAGATCATGTAATATACCTCACACATTGATTTAAGAACCACTTAGCCAAGTCATACCTTAAACACATGAGCACTATGAATTGGTGAAGTAGGATGGGACCTTGAGAATTTTTGATCACCTCATTTGATGTAGCTTTCTATGAATTTATAGAGGGAGATGAGGTAATCTTATCTTTTATCCTTGGTAATTCTAGCTTGTGTACTTTGAAACCTATTTAAATTATGATGCATCAAACTGATCTTCACAAATAACAATGATTAATTTTGTACTGTAATCTAATTTTGCTTAAATACATGTAAATCATGACTATATTTAACTAAATAATCTTAAAGATGCATCTAAACTAATGAATGAGAGGGATATCTACACCTCTGAGCTCAAATAAATCTAGATGTGTGAAGAATAAGTCAATCTTTGAAAAACATTTCTATTACTAACCTTAAACATGGGAAATACATAAATCTTGAACTACCTTTGCATGAATATCCATGGATCTTCAAAGAATATCTATCTTTGGCTAAAGGCATCCAAAATACTATTTTAAAACCATAAAAATCAATGATATCTTTACATACTTATTCTCAAAAGAACACAAATATGCAAATAATGCATTGATATTTGATCATAATACACCAAATTTAGCAAAGATTCTACAAATTCACAAAGATATAACTAAAGGCCCTCCTTATAGTACTAGCAAAGCTCCTTATGTTGATACCTGAATATGTATTAGAGGTGACCAAAGTGTTCAATAATTCTTCTAATTTTATAATTCTAATAATTTAATACATGAGTTGTAAGTTGTGATAATCCTATTATTTGTTGATGGAATAGTGGCAAAGCAAGTGGAATGTTTCACAATATGTATAATGTCTGGTGGTTGGGAGACACCATGGACAAATAATTAATTTATAAAAAATATGAAGTACTCTATGATAATAATGGTGAATTATGATCAAAAAATAATATAAAGACTAATCTAAGATGGATATTTACAATGAAAATTAAGCTAGAGTGATCTAGTTACAAAGGAGAAAAAGGAAGAGTAGGGTAGAGAAGAAATGTTGTTGATCTTCATTCTAAACATCATGATAAAGTTCAAATATCATCCATGCATGCACTTAACCAATATATAAAATGAATTAGAATAATCTCAAATACTATCACACATTAAGAAAACATATAAGGAATGTGGGAAATAATGCAAATAAGAACCAAGTTCACTTTAAGGATTTAACCCTATAAGAAAACAATAATAGCCCAAATGTAAGAAGAATAAGAAAATGAAATAAACCTAAAATCTTCTAATTAACCCAGCATTGGCACAAGTTAACATCTCTCCAATCAAATGTACTCACCAAGAATTCATGAGAACCAATCATATCTAAAAGTCAGAAAAAACAAGTGAGAGAGAACCCATGATAACAGAAGACACAAGCAAATTTGGACAAACTTTGTAGATTTCCTTGCTTATAATAATTTCTCAAAGTTTAAAAAGTAATTTTGGATGTAAGAAATCCCTCTTCCTTTTACAATTGAAAATACCCCTTATATAGAGTGTTAAGGAGGTATGTTGGTCAGTCATGCCAAATTACAATAGTACATGTATTCTGAACAACTATCCCTTATAACTTTCTAGAATACTCTAGACACTTCCTAATGAACTGACCTATAAGAAATGTGTTTTATAAATTGCACATGCCTTTACAAAAAGAATATTATCTTTTCAAAATATTATACATGCTAAGTTACAAAAAGGATATTCCTAGTCCAACTAACTTTGGGATCTTCTATTGCAGTCTTATGTCTTTCCAGCAGGATTTTCATTTTATAATGATACTCCTTAATTAGATCAAGGTCAACAATTGGTTTCATGAAGAGCTCTTTCATTTGACCTACTAAGCTCTTGTGGTCTTTATCTACCTTTCTTAATTCATCTTTGATGTTTTTAGATTCATTAATATTTCCCTTTATAGTTAGAATCATATTCATGATCCTATTATTACCAGTTACAGTCTTACCTATGCTTTGGTTTCTTACCCCTTACATAAACCGGGAAGCTCTTTGCTTGAACTCATCATCTATAATTAGACTAGATAGACTGAGTATAGTAGGATCTTTGACTAAGCTTCCCCATGTGTTCACTACTTTATCCTAAAATTATTTTAGATCATTTGAAGGATCTCACATCTCCCAGGACCATTTACTTACATCCTTAATCTTGTCTACTAATATAGCCATAGCCATGTTTAGGTGAACTATGCCTACTATTTTTAAATCATGAATTTGATAATCTATGAGGACATTGATCAAGTCCTTTACCTTGTTTTTTCAAGCTTTCCACTGGATGACCTAGCCTACAGGTGAAGTTTAATGCTTATTTGTTTCATCTTGTTTGGATCATATGGTCTTTAAAAAGCTAAACAAATAATCCATGATGGTCTCAAATTGTTTTATCATAGTTTCTAGAACTGACAAGCTGGTTTGTTCTTTTAAATTATTATTCTACTATTATATGCCTTTGAGGGCTGCCTATAATTTATCTAGCTATGCTTGGGCCTTATCTATGACATTTTCCTTAAAAACACTTTTTTGGGCCACTATTGCTGAATATTCTATCAAATTACTCACTAATGACTATAATTTAGATCTAGATCAAATTATCTTTGCACAAACAACAATCCACTTCTCCTTGGCTTAGTCATAATGTATAAAAAAATAAATTAGGGCTATAATATGATTTTAGGGCTTCTTTAGCATTTAAATAAGTTTTTAGGGAGCTTTAATGGCATATCTATGCTCAAATTACAAGCTTCATGACTTAGACTACTATGCCCCTAACCTATCACATGTATTAAGATAGGAATAGCCAGCTTATGGCTTACTTATTACTATTTGATGATATATAACATTTCTCTATGCATTCATTTGGTTAGTAGGTTGGCCTATGGAGTAACCATGGGCTAGAATAGACTATATATAGGAGGTAGTGGGTAATTATTTATCATCATATTATGAATTCTGCTCTTATTAAAGCTTGTGGAGGTTACCCCCTCAAAGTGGCTTGTCTATTATCATATATTATGATATATTTAAGTCATATTTAGATCTATTTCTACTATTCTAGTTTATTGTTGAAGTAATTTCACTACAAGTGGTATTAGAGCTACGATTTGGGCAATCTTGTGGGTGAAACCCTAATATTTTAAATTTGGATATATCTAGACAAATGTTTCTAATTTATATGAAATATTTTTACTGGAGGTGATAAATAATTAAATTAATATTTCATTAAAATTTTAGGTCATTTTGATCTATTTTACAAAAGTTATCTCCATTTTCATTTTTTTCATAAAATTATTCTATAGTGCGCAATTCAAAAGAATTTTTTTAAGTTATTTACATTTTTAGAAATATTATAAAAATTTATCTAGGGTATGTTCTTTGTATTTTTTGATTTGAGGCTGAAATAAGTCTAAAATTGCTTGGTCAAAGTTGGGTCAAAAGTGCCAATCAGGGTCGACATCGTAAAACCCTTTTATGGCAGGTCCACAAACTCAGGGCCAAGGAAAGGGTGTTGAAACTCCAGGTAAAAATCCTAACAAGCAATAGATGGAGTCATAAGTGGGATGTACTAAATCCTTTGTACTAGGGTTCTCTGACATAGATCACAAAGTGAGCCAACTTGACTAAAGCATGTAAGGCAGTCAAAGTGAGGTGCAAGGCATACAATCTAATATGAAATCCATACAAGATAGTTTGGTAGATATCATGATGGATCTAAAAAATAATCATTCAAATCATCTAGCTATCACTATTACACAACCCCACCAGGGTGGTTCTCCCAACCAATCTACTTCAAATACAACTACATTGCCACAAAGGAACCTATAACCAAAGGTGGATATGTACAAATTTAATGGAAAAGATCCACTCAATTAGATTAACCAAATGGAGAATTTTTTTGATCTACATCAGATCCCAAGTGGATAGAAGGTTACCATGGCATCCTTATATCTTGAACCTGATCAATTCATTTATTATCAATGGTTGTGTGCTCAAAAGAAAAAGATGACTCGTAGTGTCACCTAGTCAATTTTTATAGAGGAGCTGCAATTACGTTATGGAAATACTGTGACAGAGAATTACTTTAGCCAACTAGAAAAATTATGATAGACTGGCTCCATCAAAGATTATGTAAATAATTTTTAGAACCTATCCTTACATCTGTAGACAATTTATGAGGAGAACTTGAATGACCTATTTTTGGGTGGACTCAAAAACCACCTTCAACATGAGGTACGCATGCTTAATCCACTTAATATTTTTTATTCTATTATCATGGCACGTAGACTTGAGGAAAAATTCATATCCAACAAGAATCATCCATTTACTGACTTCAAATATCATAGCATATCGACACCAACATTTCCTCTACCTAATAGATTGACCCCTCTGCAAATTGAAGAGAAGCATGCAAAAAGATTATGTTTTAGTTGTGACAACAAGTGGAGCAAAGGATATAGATGTGATGAGAAGAAGTTATTCTACATTGAGGGATATAATGAAGATGAAGAATAAGATGATGTCTCAAATGATGATGAGGAAGAGATAGAGGAGGTACCTCAAGATTCTCAACCTACAATCTCTTGTCATACACTTGTAGGTATTAGCACTCCATAAACTCTTAAGGTGGTGGGTTTCCTCAAGAAACAGAAGGTGATAGTGTTGATTGATTCAGGGATCACAAATAACTTCATCAAACATAATTTGGCCACTTGATTTAATTATTTCATCTACCCAATACCAAAATTTTAGGTCATGATTGTAGATGGTGGCATAATTAATTGTTTAGGCAAATTCCATAGTATTAAGCTTACTATGTGTGAGTACAATCTTGATTCTCCTATGTTTGCTATTCTTATGGGTAGCACAGACATTATTTTGGGAGTCCAATGGCTCACAACCTTGGGTATCATTGAGATGAACTCATAGGAGCTATTCATGTGATTTCATTCTGAAGGTAGGAAAATTAAACTATGTGGATTACAAGAAAAATCTTCTTAATTGATTAGTTCACATTAGATGACCAAGATACTAAAAAAGGGGGCAGAGGGAATTATTGCATGATTATGTTCCATAGAAGTTCAACCCACACAAACATCTACACATCCTAATCTATAGATGATTCTTGATGACCACCCATCTATTTTTGGGGCCATGTCAAAAGGACTACCACCAAAAAGAGAACATGATAATGCCATTCAACTACTTCCAAGTAGCCAACGACCAAATATTAGACCATATAGATATCCATATGCATAAGAGAGTGAAATTGAAAATATGGTGTATGAGATACTGGAGATAGGGATAATCCATCATAGCCAAAGTGCATATTCATCACTAGTGGTCATGGTGCAGAAGAAGGATGACACATGGAATATTTGCCTAGATTATAGGGAAATCAACAAGTACACCATCAAAGATAAGTTTCATATTCTAGTAATTGATGATTTACTTGATGAGTTACATGGTGCTAATTATTTCACCAAATTATATCTTCACTCAGGGTACCATCAAATTATAATCAAGGATGAAGATGTTCATGAAACTACTTTTAGAACACATGAGGGCCATTATGAGTTTTTGATAACGCCTTTTGGTCTTACAAATGCACCATCTAATTTTTAGAGCTTGATGAACATTATTTTTAGGCATTTTTTAAGGAAGTTTGTGCTAGTTTTCTTTGACAACATATTGATTTATAGTCAGATATGGGAAGCACATCTACAACATGTGAAACAAGGGTTGATAGTTTTGGGGAATCATCAGCTTTATGCAAAGCCATCCAAATGTGCTTTTGGAGTATAGGAGGTAGAGTACCTAAGTCACATTTTTTTCCATGAAGGTGTCAAATTTGATCCCTAGAATATCAAAGCTATGATGGAATGGCCCATGCCAAAAACTCTCAAAAACCTCTTAGGGTTCCTAAGACTAACAAGGTACTACCAAAGATTTGTAAAAGGTTATGGAAACATAGCGACTCCACTCACTGCATTGATAAAGAAGGATGCCTTCCATTGGAATGATGCTACCACCAAAGCATTTGAGAAACTAAAAGTATATATGTGCACCACTCTAGTTTTGGCTACTCTAGACTTCTCAAAGACATTCATTATTGAATGTGATGCTTTTGGATCTAGGTTGGGAGTGGTACTAATGTAGGAAGGAAGACCCAAGGCATTTGAGATTCATCAATTCAAAGGTAAGAATCTACAAAAACCTATCTACAAGAAATAAATGATGGCTATTCTTCATGTAGTTAAACAATGGAGGCCTTATTTGATGGGTAGACACTTTAAGGTGAAAATGAGTCATGATAGTCTCAAATACTTTTTGGAGAAAAAATTATCATATGAGGAATAACAAAAGTGGGTAACCAAAATGTTGGGTTATGATTTTGAAATAATCTACAAGAAGGGTAAATATAATGTAGTAGTAGATGCACTATCCATATAGGATACACCCATAGAAGCATTATTTTGTACAATGTCCATGTTACAAGCAGATTGGGTGGATGAAGTTAGGTTACAATAGGAGCAAGACAAGGATACACTGGTTTTGATTTAAAATATCTATCAAGGTACTTTATCCACTAACAAATTTTAATGGAAAGGTAATGTCCTATGGTGTAAGGGTAGGTTATACTTATGAAAAAATTCAAAGCTTAAGCATAATATTCTTGCAGAGTTGCATGCATCTCTAATTAGAGGACACTTAGGGTTCCTGAAGACTTATCACATAATTAAGAAATAACTATTTTGGTAAGGACTCATGGGAGATGTAAAAAATTTTATGATAGAATGTTTGATATGCCAATAGAATAAAGGTGAGACAGTTAAGACCCTGGGTCTGTTACAACTATTAGCAATTCCTAGTCAAAGGTGGGAGGAGGTTTCCATGGATTCCATCATAGGGTTGCCTTGTTATGAAGGTAAGAATGTTATCTTGTTCATTGTGGATAGGCTTACAAAATATGCCCATTTTTGTGCTCTCTCACACCCATTTTAAGCAAGTACATTAGCATCTATTTTTATGGAAGCAGTTCTAAAATTACATGGAACCCCAAAAATAATTGTAAGTGATCGTGATCCTATTTTCACTATTAATTTTTGGACTGAACTATTTTCCTATTTGGGTACTCAACTAGCTCATAGCTCATCTTACCACCCCCAATCTGACAGATGAATAGAAGTGGTTAACAAATATTTAGAGGGGTGTCTCCATTGTTTTGTGTTAGATAAATAGGAATGTTGGGTTAAATGGCTACCACTTGCTGAATGGTGGTATAACACATCTTTCCATACCTCTTCTAAAATATCTCTATTTCTAGCACTATATGGTTACCATCCACCTTCCATCACTTCTTCATTAAAGGTGAAAACCAAGGTTTAAGATGTGGAGGAGCACATTTAGCATTAATGAGAGGTTTTGGCTAGTTTGAGAGATAATTTGGCCTTGACACAAAACAAGATGAAGTAACAAGCAGATAAACACTATAGTGAGTGAAATTTTGAGGTGGCTAACTGGGTATTTGTATATTTGCATCCTTACAAGAAGTTGTCCTTGAAGCAACAAAAAAAGGACAACAAACTTGCTCCTAAGTATTATGGCCCTTATCAAGTTCTATATAAATTTTGAAGTGTGGCTTACAAGCTTGTGTTACCTCATTTATCTCACATACACCTAGTATTTCATGTTTCCTATTTGAATAAGGTCATTGGATAGAAAGTTTCAGCCTAGACAGAGTTCCCAGAACTAGATAAAGAAGGATGAGTAATTTTGGAACTAGAGAAGATCCTCAAAACATGTACTAAGAGGTTGAGAACTAGAGAGATTAGGGAATATCTGATCAAGTGGAAGAACCTAAGAAGTGAAGATGCAACTTGGGAAGGTGAATATTTTCTATAACATCCAAAGTTGTTCAACATTGAGGACAACATTGGTTTGAAGGGGAAGGGCATGCTATGCCTCTAACCTATCACATGTATTAGAATAGGAATAGCTGACTTATGGCTAACTTATTCATATTTGATGTTATATCACATTTCTCTATGCATTCATTTGGTTAGTAGGTCAGCCTATGGAGTAACCATGGCCTATAATAGACTATATATAGAAGGTAGTGGGTAATTATTTATCATCATATTGTGAATTCTACTCTTATTGAAGCTTGTGGAGGTTACCCCCTCAAAGTGGCTTGTCTATTATCATATATTCTAATATATTTTAGTCATATTTGGATCTATTTCTGCTATTCTAATTTATTGTTGAAGTAATTTCATTACATAGACTACTTTCAAATTTGTCTATTTATACCTTTTCATCCCCTTGGGCCCATAATATCCTTAGTTTTGTTATTTTCTACCTATGTGACATTGTTGTGGCATTTTACTCATTAATTTTTGAAATATGACTATTTATCATATTAGGACACATATCACTTTATTATTAGTTTTTATTGTCTTTTAATAGTCCATCTTAGCTTGCATCATCATATTTTCTTGCATAGATCAATGTGGTTCATTGATATTCATCCCAGGAGTTAAATGTCATTGTTTGCCTTTGTTATGTTCTTATGGTTATGACATATGTCATTACTACATTTACTCTGAGCTATGTTGAAAGTTCACTTTGATCATGCACTATTGGATCATCCTCGCTTGAGTAAATGTGTACCATTGATCTTTCATAATATTCTTGAGCTTTAACTCAAGACTGGGGATTGACTTTTCAACATTAATTACACACCATCAAATCTTGTGGGTATGAATCAATGTGTACTATTGATCTTTGAAAGATGCCTAGGATTTAATTTGTGGCATGTAATTTTTCCAATTACCATATCTACATTTTATTTCTAAGCTTCATTGAAAAGTCTAAATTGATCTCATACTATTAGATCATTTTTGTTTGATCAAACGTGTGTCATTAGATCTTGATTCGATAGGTGGACCTCCATTGGCTACTCAATATTATTTTAATGAAATGATGACACCTATCACCACCTCACTTGTCCTAGAGCTTCATTTGAATATTGACTTAATATGCCCCATTAAATCTCCCCCATGTGAGAAAACATGAATCATTGATCCTGTGAATAAGAAATATATTTAAGTCAAAGATTAGGAATAATATAAAACTTAAGCTAAAGTTTTGGACCAAGGTTTTAATTCATATTAATAAATATGAATAAGACTTTAAGCTAAAATCTTAGGCTAAGTTTAAAACATATTAAAGTGACCTTGTGAATTATAAAAGACTTGGCATAAAGTTTCAACATAATTTAGAAACATAATAAAAAGGACGATATGTTAGTTTTTAATATTAATCTCACACCATTAGATCTTATCTAGGGTGAACGTCCATCATTGATCAAAATCCTTGACTTATTGACCCCATTTCGTATCATTAGATTAACCTCATCTAATTAAACATGGGTCATTGATCATGTAGACAAACACAATGTTTAATAATTGATGCTCTAGAATTACATGGAACATAGGGTAAAGTCTTAAGACTAATTTTTTTTATTTGTGTTAATAAACACAAATAAAAACTTTATGATTAAGATTTTAAGCTAAGTTTATAACAAAGGGACCATACATTACTTAGACTAAGCTAGTAGATAAAAGGGACAAAGGGCTATGGGATATAAAAGGGATTAAGTATGAATTTTAGACTAAGGTTTGGTCATGTTAGTAAACATGAATAAACCTTAGTATAAAAATAAAACTAAGTCCATGGCATATTTAAAGTGTTCTCATATAAATTGTTCCATTCAAATTTGAATTTAAATCAAAGGGCCTAAGCTAGGGCAATTATAACAAGGGTTTCAAGAAGTTTAAACATGGATTTAATTCAATTTTCAATAGACCAAAGGCTAGTAAAAGATGAAATTAACATAAAATCATGAAACTTTGATATAGTATATTCAAGGGAGAATCCATTAAACTTGCAACCTATGAAACATAGAGATCTAATCTATTATCAAATTTATACAAGAATAAACCAAAATCCCAAAAAAATATTCCAACCAATCCAAGTGTGGATGATCTTCAAATAAAGAATATGTGCAAACATGCTAGTGATACTCTGATCAAGTGAATTTACAATTTTAAGGTACAAATTTGCATAATTTGACACAAAGGTCCCCATTTTTTGGAAATGAGGGAATGTTTACCTCAATAGGTATTAGTTTATTCCATTTTTCCTACTCTATCATATTGTACAATCATTATTAGTGCTCTAAAATGTGTCTATGGTCACTTAGATATAAAAAGTGATTGTCTAAACCTAGTGGGATGGATCCCATAATTCTTAAAAATATATGGTAACAAGAGACATATGATCTCTACTAGATATTTAGATATTATAATTTTAAAATTATTCCATCACATATCTCTATTCTTACTTATAGATAGGTTTTTTGTACAATTTTATATGATCAATTTTGTGTACATGTATATACCCATCTTCCTTTACCTTAAAACCCTTGTTCCAATTTAAACATGATTCCTTTGTAAAAAGGGTTATAAAATATGTGTTTATTTGATTCAACTACCTTCCACTAAGTTTTTTGAGCACTTCCTACATTTTAATACTCTGAGAAGGGCTCAAATAACATGTAGTTCTCCCACCTAACTATGTTTGTGCTAAATTTGTGATATACTAGTCTATAGTTAATAATTTGTGGATTTTGATACTTTACATAACATTTAAATAATATTTAAAATTAGATTTATTTCTTTTCATTTGAGGGCTTCAAAATTTGGATGGTTTAGGGCAATTACTTAAGGATGTGCAAATGTATTCCATAACATGGATTTAATTATCTAAGTAGGTGTTATACAGGAATGGGGTTAGGATTGATATGTTTATATCCCTAAATATTTGGGTAATTTCATTTTAAATTGACATGACAAAAATGTTATTCAAACTAAATTAAGTGTTTGATTTTTTCAAAATATCCATTAGAGATATCATGGATAGGTTTAGCTAAATAAAATGGCTCTAATAACTATATCTATTTGAATGTGTCAAAACACATATAAGAAACATGAAACATTTATATAAGATATGGTGAAATCCTACTTAATATGATAAATTATTTAATAAAAGACCAGGGAGATCATATATGTGGAAGCTAGTAAATTGGGTAGGCAATGCACACAAAAAAATGAATGGCTAAGAGAGAATGTGAGAAATACTCAATTATGCATGCACAAATAATGAATACTAATGATTGGTGAAAAAATAATTTTTAACGTGTTTAATGCCAAATTTATGTGTCTAAAAAATCACATCTAACACATCAAATGTATTTTATCATTCTTGACCATCTTTTGAATCTTTAATCATGCTTTTGTAGTGGTAATAATTCTTTAGAGTTATTTTTTTATTATTTTAACAAAATTTAGGTAAAAATAATTATTTTTCTCTCTTTTAAACATTTTTTTTAGTAAAAAGAAAACCATTTCCTTTATAAATGCTTTTCTAATGCCTAAGAAGTAACAAACATGCTCTTGGTAGAAAATACATACAAAACAATAATGCTATGACCACAAAGGATTTTAGAACACCATTATCAATTTTTATGATTCTTCAAGAAAATTTTGACTCTTGGATAATAATTTAAAACTCTTTGTGTGTTATTCCAATCATTTCAATGTCATGCAACATGCAAAAATAATAGTTTAGTGCATTAAAACAACTCTTCTTACTCATACTTTAAATATAAAAATATCTCTCGTTGAGTAAAATATAATAATATTAATTATAAATTAATTATATTTATACATATTCTCTCACCTCTAATGGATGTACTAACTCTAATACCACTATTCACCATGGAAATAAAATTACTATAAGAATAAATATCCCATAACCATTGACTAAAATTTGATACTAGGTATAGTTTAATATGGGTTTATTAAGACTTTATTTAGAGTTTGTGATATATATGGGTTAGTATTATTTAAATAACTTATTAAAATTATGAAAACATAAAATTTAAAAAGGTCTATGATTTATCCATATATCTCATACATAGAACACATACATTTTGTATACTATCTCTTTATTTAGATCTTATAGACCCCATTACATTCTACATATACTCTTTATCCACTATGCCTTTGTTTTTTTAATTTGATTTCTTATCTCAAATATATTTCTATTCTTTCTTAGTCTATTTCTTTCATATAATAATAATGTATATAAATATTTACTTGAAGCCTCTATATGTCGAATATGCATGTCTATATGACATGTCCCTTCTTCACACACTCTATCTAATGTTGTCTTAAATCATTGTACGATGTTGCACATATGAGTAAATTAAAATCCTATTTTATATCAATTTTGATATATCTCTATTATTTCCATATGATTGAAACCTTTTTCAGTGAATCTTTATATCATTATTAAGTTTTTTGAACAATCATGCAACATTTACCTAGATTTTATAACATTCTCTCAACCTCGAGACATCTATGAATAATCCTAGTATTAGAAACCAAAAAATATCATTCACCTTATATCAAATTTTACCTTAAAAATATTTTTAAAAATAACTAAGGATGTTTACTATGATCTAAAACTAGAAACTTATGCATTTATAGTTAGATACCATAGTATCCCATCTCAAATCTTCTTGGTTAGGCTTATAAAATAATGCTAAACTCCCCCAAAACATTTCCATTTCCCATTGCTTCTACTTGGGAAACATATTCTCTTAATGTTTACATAATGTATTTTTTAAGTTATCTCAATTGAGAATTACTTGTTTATGAATTTTTGGATAGTACTCAAGTGTTTTATTAACCTTAGTAAATCTAATAATATATTATGGAACTAGTTGGGAATATAAATTCTTCAAAAACACCTCTGGTTCTATTATTTTCTTATGTGTATTATTCATATGGTCACTTACAATGTTTCCATAATCATCGATTTCCTAAGATATTATTATTATGTCTACTTATTTTTTATTGTATGCCTCTCCCAAATACAAAAATATATTATCCTCTACCTCAAAGGGATATGTAATAGAATGGTACTTAGAGGAAGCATCAATGAGTACTTTTATAGGTCATACAAATCCTATTTATCCATTTGAGTCAATATATAACAACTATTGGATTTTTTTTAACTATTTTTAAAATTAATCTGACCTGAAAGAAGTAAAACTATGAATATGTAGAATATGTAAAATATGGAAATAATTATTAAAATATGAATGTAAAAGGATAGGTTAATATTTCACTTAGAATATTTTAAATGGATAAATTAATATGTAAGATATTCACTTTTTTTATTATACTATTATTTTTCTCTGTGTTTCTAAGTGCCTCTAAAAATTATCCATCTCTATTATGTATTCCCTCAGACCAAGAAACAAAATCTCAAACCCTTTACAAATTTTATTAGTGAAACTATAGACCATATGGAAAGGATACTATCCAAACCCTTATAGTAGTGTCCCTATTGACTATGCATATTTATTAAACCCTAATTGTCTATGCTTACACCTATTTATTCCTCCTATTTGTGTTATTTCCTTCAATCATGTGCATTGATCCATGGTTTCTTTCTCATTCCTTTGAAACCCTAATCTCAATTTTGACCATAATACAACCCGTCAAAAATGGGTTAGTATAT
>JARHVA010009318.1:182500-217500 GCA_037957365.1 Torreya grandis | reverse complement strand
AACATGTGAAACATGTGGTGAAAACCAAAGGAAGGTTTGAATTTGGAATATAGATGTTTGGATAACCTGGGATAGATCTTGTGAAGGTAGACACTTTTGGTCACCAATATCATCCTAATATTTTCAAATCTATCTAGGAAGGATAAAATATTGATCTAGAGGATGGTAGTAGTCTACTTAAGATGATATATCATTTAAGCATATATTAAAGAGATCTTATATATGAAATAAATTAAAATAAGAAGGATAAGCTCATATATTGATAAATTACTAAGATGGAAAGTGAGAAAGAGTCAATTTTGTACACACAAGTCATGTATGTTAGGGTTCAGTCGAATATGATATTATAAAGTGTTTAATGCCAAATTTGTGTGTCTAAAAATACCCTCCTTTGATTCTAATATTGAAATTTATAGATTAAAAGATAAAGTAAGAAATTTGGTACCTGAGTGAAATCACATTTGGTGTCTTCAAGTATGTCATGAGTATCCAACTTGATTTATGCAAAACATGTAGAAATACATGTCTGTGCATAAAATAAAAATTTATGTAATTTGTATTATAAATATTTGAAATTGATAAACTAAGGAATGAATAAACCTATATGTGTGCAAACAAAACTTCCCTCTAAAGTCATTGGATAATGAGATGATTATATCCCAAGGAGATGTTGGTGTTAAAACCATGTGTTGAGAACATAAATGCCCCAAACATCATTGAATATGGATACATTTTTAAAATTAAATATATGTATAACCTAAACTTCCATAATCTTAATATTTGTGTAAGAATGGAACCCAAAATAAGTTCCAATAAATATAAAAGTATGAATTAAATGATGCATAAACATTTTAGGTTCAATCTCTCTCTCTCTCTCTCTCTCTCTCTCTCTCTCTCTCTCTCTCTCTCTCTCTCTCTCTCTCTCTCTCTCTCTCTCTCTCTCTCTCTCTCTCTCTCTCTCTCTCTCTCTCTCTCTCTCTCTCTCTCTCTCTCTGTGTGTGTGTGTGTGTGTGTGTGTGTGTGTGTGTGTGTGTGTGCATGTGCGCATGTGTATGTGTGTGTGTGTGTGTGTGTAAGTATGTTTGATTAAATATTATAATATATAAGGATAAGATGACATAATATATTACTCAATATGATAAACTACAAATTTTGAGTCATTTAACATGTGCCATAATATCAAAGTATTTATCACATGTTACTCATAATCCTATAAAATGTCTCACATATGCCTCCATATGATTCCAATATATGCTTGTATTTATTAATATGTATTTATATATATTATTCTTTTTTAATTTTTATTTTTCTATGTCAATTTGTGCCAACTTGAATCATTTAATATATACCAAAATATAAATTATTTTTCTTTGAAGGCTTAATATCTATTATAATCCCACTATATATGCCCCCTTTTGAGGTGGGAAATGTAGCATGTGAATAATAATCTCAATATAAATGATTTATATACATCATGTTATGTATGAAAATATGTAAACATGTAAACCATAGGCTAACATGGCTAGATTATGTCATCATTGAAATATTAGATCGTGAAAGCATATATGAAACATATATCCTAAAGAATATAAGTGTCATGTTAAGTAGATATAGCAATGAGGTACATAATAATATTTGGAATGGTAATGATCATAATGCATTGAATAATAGACACATTAAATATGCATGATATGAATTATGGCATCAAACACAAGTATAATAATGTTTGATATAAATTATGATATTACAAGCTCAGTAGACAATCCCAAATGTATCCACACATATTCAAATGTAATTTCATTCCCATGATATAAAATTAATGATATAAACATGTATTATAACAATAAATGTTATAGAAAGTAACAGCCATGTAATTTACACTCAGTTTCATGCAAAGTAAGAGTCACACAATATACACTAAATTCCATGTAGATTAAGACTCAAACAATGTACACTCAATTTTCCATAGATTAATAATCACACATATAAAATTCAATATCACACATAGTAATAATCACCCATGGAACATTCCATGTCAAAAAAATTAAGAGTCAAAAAAATTACACTTAATTTCATGTAGACTAAGATCCATGCATACAAAAATAAATGTCACACATAGTAATAATCACACATAAAATAATTATGTCATGTAGATTAATATCCACTAAATGACATGTAAAATAAGATTCAAACATATAAAAATCAATGTCACATAGATTAAGAGCCAAATAATGTAATACACAATTAAGGATCACACCATGTAATTGTAACAACATAAAACAAGCAAGGATAACCTACACAATTAATCCGTGTTATCTCACACATAGTAAAATACATTATCCATAGAATATAACACTTTAACTAGTATGTGTAAGAGCAATTCATGTGTAATAAATGTAATCATATCACTATGATTAATTTAATGGTCATATAATATGTAACTTATATATATGTAGAAGATTACCCTAATTTAAGAATGGCCCCAATGTAGGAAAGGTATCCTATAGATGTAAGAATGTCCTACATATAAATGTCTATGACATATATAATACATTTTTTCCTACAAACCACTCATGTATATCATGAAATAATTGTTTATATAAAAATGGATAAGTCATGTACCATATATAAATGATAAATATCATAAATTAATCATGTAAAAGAGTAATATATGTCATGCAGAGGTCCTAGTTTTGATTTTTTTTTTTGATTTTATGGTTTTTTAGTGAAAATTTATATTGTAAATCAATTCCATGTGTCAAGTATCCATAAATAGAATAATGTAATGAATCTAATAATTTTTACCATATGTTAAGGCATAGCGTGTACCAAGTGTATTAACATAGTAGTCTAGAAGATATGAAGTTAAACAATATTCCCCCACTATATATGTGAATCACAACATCATATCTCAAGAGAGTATGTGTAGATAATAGGATACATGCCCCAAATGGGTTAGAATTAGTGTATATTCTAATGTCATGATAATTATTCATAAATTTATGTGATCATATAAGATTAATGTAAACCATAAAGACATCAAGTATATAAATTTTATATGTAGGGGTGTGTTATCCTAGTTTTTGAATAAGTGTCAAAATATAAAAATATTTAGTTTTATGACCAAATTTGATAAAATGAGGTAAAAATAAGTTAGAACCAGTTGTCAAAATCACCTTATTTAAATGTTAGAATACCCTATCCCATAATCCATTATTCAAGTAAGAAATATCAAAAATAGGGAAAAGGAAAAAAATTGGCTGGTTATTTTACGTTTTCAGAGTTTGAGGACCTATTAAACAAATGGAAAATTTATGTCATTGATTTTTTAGGCCATCAAAAATCAACATGTGTTTAAACACACATCAAAAATTGACAAACCTATAAGTAGACACTGCAAAACCTGATATTTTGTCAAGTACACCCTAGAACCCATAATATATCTAGATGTCCCTTATATTTTAACTCCCTTGCACACATGCCTCTCATATATTGATATGAGATTTTGTATCCCTAAATTTTTTCCATTAATTTGGTTTTCCCTTCACATGCATAGGTTTTTCACAATTATTTTTAAATCCTTGTTTCCTTTCCATTCTTATTCATTCCTCACTATTTCTTGTAAACTTTGCCATCATGTGATCATTTATATTAAAATACTCTTCATTTTTAATTTTTACCAATAGTGAGAGTCTAGGTTTTACCCCATTGACTTGAAATAGAGTGGTTCTAAGTTGTCACTTTGCTTGAAAAGCCTTCCAAACTTAGATTTTATTTTTCAAAGCACATAGAAGATTTTAGACCTTTGTATTTGTTAAAAATTTGTCATAGTGGACATTGATTTTGGTTTAAACATTTATCAAATTTCAATTTTTGTTTTAAGGCTCATAATACTTTACTATTACATGAAAAACTATTAGATTCCACTTCCTTGTTTGACATTTTCACAGACTCTGACCCTATTTTAAACATAATCAAACTCTAAGGTTTATCTAAGCACCTATTAGATCCTGATACCTTTCATGACATGCCATTAGAATCCAAGACCTATTGGGAAATGAAGTGACATACAAGCCCTATTTTAACATAAATCAAATTCTATGTCCTACTCAATAATGCCCCAAGATCTACCCCTTATCCAAACACACTTTATTTTCTACCTCTTCACAATATAAATTTACGTATAAATTTTCCTCTCACAATCATTTTTTATACATCATATATCAACATTCAAGACTCTAATCAAGGGAAATTTGAGTAAAATTACTCAAAAAAATGCTCCTAAAAATATTCCACAAATAGACATAGATGCTAGCATGACATATTAGTTTCACAAGGTTGTTCCATCCTCACATCTATATTCAAATGTTAAAGAAATAATATATACTAATCTAGGTCATGTCAATATTTATGAACTATATATTAGAATAAATGAGACACATAAGACATAATATGATCAAAGTATTCATGATAGTGGAGTAGTGTAAGAAACTACCTTCCCAATATTAGTGCAATTCCCAAAATTAGTCCTAACCATGGCTACACACTATGATATTTAAATTAGGGAAGTCAATAAATAAGGAGGAGAGTATTTTCTATGCCTAACACCAGATAACATTATTAATTTTCCACAATTTTTGGACATGGAATCCTTTGTTGACTTGACTCAAACCATTATTCAACAATTCTAGTATAATAACACTAGTTCTTATTCCAAATGAATCAACAAATAATGGTTGATAAAATCAAGCATTCGGTGACAACACTTCCCAAAAAAATATCCATATTTGAATTCATAAATGAGTTTAAGGGCATGATCACAATCTTTCCTAGAGTGGTAGGGAATATAGTTAAATGAAGTTTCTAAACTTAGATGTATAGATACATTTGGATCATTCACAAGAATTAATAATACATAAATTAGGGATAACTCATCAATGATTCCATCCATAAGTAATTGAAAGAAGACAACACAACTTATAAATTATAAATGACTTCATACCTTGTCTATGTTATTAATAGGGGGAAATTTTATAATGGGTTGAATATGGTAGGAAATATCAAGACTACAAAGATATATGATTTCTATCCTCAACTCACTCTGAAAGAGAGTTCTCATCATTTTTGTAGGGTAAATAATGAATTTCTATAGTATGTGTCTAGATGTTTGAACATGACCCTTAAAATATGAGGATATATGTGGAAGCTTCTATAGGGATTTCTAGATGTGGAACATGGTTTATATAATTTCCAACTTTCACTAACTTATAGATTTATGGATTTGAGGATACATTTAAAGGTAGATACACATGTGCATCATTGTCAAAATAAAAATTTGTTGAAGAATAGATGACATGTGTTAGTATTTAACCATTTTAAATCAGCCCTTCCTTTAACATTCAAGTTCTACTTGAGAATACTATCATTTCCTCATGTCAACACCTATCTCATTTTGAACAAAATTGGATGGATTTTCATGATGAGAAGGGACTAATAATCTTAGACTACTCATAGTTCAACTTGAAATAGGTCATTGCATTTGGCATTATAAAATTTTCTAAAAATATCATAGATGATGGAGATGTATTAGATCCAATTGTTACCAAAATTGACACAATAATGCATGCGTACTATAAAATTCAACCATACTATGAAAACACAACCTAAATAAAAGATAAGAATGTAAAATAAGTAGAGAAATGGAAATAAATGATTTCCATATTGAAGGATTTATCTAATACTTGCCTAGATGAGATCGTTCAAGAGGAAGTCATTCAAGATAATAAAATTGTAGAACTTATTAAGTTCCTAGGAGATACTAATTTAGGGTCTGTATTATTAGAGAGATCATAAAAAAATTGGTGACTCTAAGTAAATGGGAGATAATTTTATTCTTGAATATTGTGAGGAATTTAAAAGCTGAATTACCCATTTGTGGATGATGATAGGAAAGTGGAAATTGAAGACATCATTGTTGAGAAAATCAAGAAGAATATTGATTCCAAAATTTTCATTCAACTACAAATCCATTTTTGAGTTCATAAAATATTATAATAACCTATAAAATCTTGACTCAATGCTAAAGAGACTTCAGTTGACAACATAGAAAATGACATATATGTATTGTGAGATAAAAATGGATTTTATATATTCAAATGGTCTTAATGAATAAAAAGTGAAAAAAAAAACTTGTAAAAATTCAATGAATATAAGTATAATAAGCATCCACCAATGAAGGAAAATATAAAATTTATTCTAGTGAGGAAGAAAAAATATAATTTTGTAACAAATTTTGATCATTTCCATACTTATAGTTGTGAGTGATTCTTATAATTTTCAAAATGAACTTTATGTAATTGTTAATTCACACATTATATTTTAGGCAAATGTAATATGTCCTTTTTTCATGTTTTGAGTGATACAAATTTGCCAATTTTTTTCCATTTGAGAAAACTAATTGTACTTTTGCAAGTCATGAAAAAACACCAACACACTTTTGCAATTTCTAAAAATTGATTAATGTGTTTATACAATTTTTAAGTTATGTGAATTGGTTAAATAATTTTTAAAATCTCCAAAAAACACAAAAATGTGGTTACTTATCATAACCACCTATTTCAAACTATAAATATAAGTCCAAAACTCATTGTAATGGATTTTGATATTTAAACTTATCTATAAGATAGATAAAGAGGAGATTATATTTACAACTAATCAAGAATAAATATACTAGAAATTATAAAAAATTTGTGTCTAATATTTATTTATCGAAAATGTTTGTTTTTACATCCATGTATAATTGATTGTGTTCTTTTATTATATTGCTAAAATTGTGTAATTAGTTAAAACACAAAATATTCAATATAGATTTTCTTATTGAACCTAAATTTACAATTTTTACTACTATGAAATATTAGTGGGGTAAAAATGATAGTTTAATATATTTTTTTACAATAAAATACAATATAATTGTTTTATATATGTTATCATTAATAAACAATTATTTTGGTGTATGTTGTGTGTTATTATGAATACATAATGTCTTTCCTACCATTGAATGAGGAATATTTCCTCTTAGTAAAATATTTCTAGTTCATCTCTAAATTTGGCCCAGTAAATTTGTCATACCTATACATTCCCTTCCTTTATTTTCCTTCTTTTCCTTCCTTTCTCATACTTTTTGATTAAAATTTAAATGACTATGAACAACACTATTTTTTTTTTAATTGTTTACTTTTCATCAATTTTTTTGGTTTTCAATAAAGGTATCTCTACATTATAATAGGAGAGGGAAATTTTAACTACACTATTAATTGAAATTTCATATTTCCCCCTGACAATTTTTCTATCTAACATTTTTTGGTGCCCACTATGGGGTAGGTCTTTGTGATTTTTGTGAGATGCACATACATGAATTTTTTACCACATGATTATCCAAAAAACTTAGATTCCAATTATCCAACCAAATATTGAGTGAGATTAACATAAATAATAAAAAAATTAACTTTGTTATCATAAAGAGTGTATGGTATTGTGATGAAGTTAGTGTTATTTATCTCCAGATCATTCTGACCATATTGAACCAAGAACTAGATCATGTAGAGAGGGTAAAAAGGGTTATCAAGAATAGGATAACCTGTATATATCTTTACATATATCAAAATATTGAATAGAAAACTATGTATATGACTCTTAACATAAATCAATGGCTTAATAATCAACTTTTTTTGCATTAGATAAAATATATGGAAGAATATATTGTTTCAAGATTTTAAAAGAAAATGCTTGGAATGATAGAATAAGTGATGTTAAATTTGAGACTACCAATGCAATAATAAACATTAAAATATATCATGTGCATATCATTAAAATAAACTTTGAAATCACCTCAAGAAGACAAGTAAGAAGAGAATTTTGCAGAACAATTCAAAGAATTTATATAGTAAGATTTTATTCTCATGACCATATCAAAAACTCATGTTTTATTACTTTAATGAAATATTATTGGTTAAGTTAAACAAAATAAGACATTTATTCATATTTTCAAGCATTCACATGGGATACTAAAAGTAGCATCGTATAATTTAAAAGATTTGTTGATATATTAGAAGATGAGGAAGATCATGTAGTTTTGGTGTAAATAGCTAAATCCATAGCTACCTATAGAGCATGAAAAAAAGACCAATTTAGAGAGCACTTGAAGTTCAACATGCACTTCATCAAAGTAATATATATTTCAAGATGGTAGAAAAAATATCTACAAGGGAAAGTAAATCACAAAGTAATACATACTCTTTTTATCTTACAACATATTTTTAACTTTAGTTAGATCCTAAATAGAAAATTAGACTTAAGAAGTCATTCAACATTCCATCTAGTTCCAAAATATGTAAACAATCACAAGGTGGTTCAATAATAAGTTAAGATCTTGTCTTTTTAGGAACCTTTATTTCTCTACAAGCATTTTTTTTAGTCATGTCAGTACCATGGGGTAATGCAATCAAACCATTGGATTTAGGTCAATTATATGAATTTAGTAATGGATCATGTAATAATTTTCAAAAAAAATTAGGTAATGTTAAGCAACATATAGACAAACATATTATTTCTTTTTCTATATCATGTGGAATATTAGGTATTAAATATGAGGAAATTCAATTAAAACTATTCTTTGAGCCTCTCTATAATGGGGTTATAGATTGGTTTTATCATCTTTCTCAAAGAGTTATTAACATTTAGAATGATATGAAAACTAAATTTGAAATTAGATTCAAAATAATAAAAGACACACATGCATTATTGGCTCAAGAAACTCAAATGAATAAATAAGCTACTTCATAAGATACCAACAAATGATAAGCTGATAAATGAGAACTAGAAATACTTTTTTATCAATTCTTAATTATTAAAAGTGAGTTATCAATTGATAAGAGCTATAGTAGTTGAATTGATCATAGCCTAGATGTTATCCATTTATGTCTAAGATGACATGATAATGGCTATGAAACTAAAAAAATGAACCATCAAAAAGTAAGGCATAGAGTTCAAGTCAATATTTTATAGAATAACTTTTTCAAAAAATGGTCAATGATACAAAAACTTTGAGAAACTAAGTACCTCAGAAAATCAACATTGTTCCTTACCAATATATTCCTAGAAGAAATTATGTACCCTTCCATGGGAACCATCCATGGCTACAATATCCTTAGTAAAATATTTACATATAATCTCATCCACACCCAAACACAAATGCTCCAGTGAATGCCATTTTAGAAACATAAGAGATATTTAGATATGAGGAAATAGAAGAAAAAGAAGAAATAGAAAATCTATATCTTCAAGAAGTTAAAATAGAATAACTTGGTGGTTAATCTACTAATTCATACTTGGAAATGACTCAAGCAAAGATGATTATGATTAAACCATTGAATACATGAATAATCAGTCATTCGTAGTCTTCACTAGAGCACATAATAATAAAAAAACAACAAAATGAGAAATAATAAGAAACCCAAAATTCATTATTTCATGAAGGATTGCATAACCTAGATAGATGAAAGAAAAACAACCAATGAATATATTAAATGAGCCTCCTTATACTACTATCATTATTTATTCAAAAGGTAATCCTTTTGCTAAAAATGATGTGATTATTCTTCAATTCATTGAAAGTTCTTCTATAACATTCCTACTTTTTATATAATCAAACATAAAAATAAGACCAAAATCCAAATGTCTCAAGATGAGTATCTAAGGTCAAATTATAACCAATCAGATAGCCTAGTATAATTTGTTAAAAGAAAAAATCCTAACTCAAAAAAGGTCAATATCAAAATAATAATTACAACTTCACCTTTTTCTAATCCATTAAAGTTCACAAAAGTTGTCACATCTATGTCAAACAAAGTTTAACCTTTCTAGATTTACCTTTTTATCAAAGGATACAAAGTGAGTAATTGCATTATTGATACTAGAGACTTGAATGATGTAATGTATAATAAATTTTTTCATGCTTTTGGGTTGACATGCATAAAGGCTTTTGTCCATTTCTACTCAATGGAATCAAAACAAGTTCTTCTTGTTGGTCAAATCAAAGATGCCCAAGTTACCCTAGCTTCTTTTCCTCAAAAAATAATCGAGTTGAATATATTGGTGGAATACATTCCTAATACCTAAGGTATTTATTTGGGAATAAATTTTTGTATAGAAATTTATGGTGGGATTCATTTAGATCTATTTCATGCCATGATTTCTGTCAGAAAATTGAAATAATGCCTTGAGTTGAAGCTAAAAAAAATACATCATATAAAAGGTAGACAATCCCAGAGAAGATTATATTATATGAATATGTAGGTTTAGGAAAAAATTTGATTATATTATAAAATGACCTAGACATGCCAAAAATAATGGAAAGAGATCTAGTGTAATTTAGACATAAGAATTTGATGGAAATTATTCTTCAACCAGTACTAGTGTAGGAGTAGTTGTGATATCCCAAAACAATGAGATATTTCCTTTCTCCTACAAGTTTTAGTTTGAATGTACAAAGAATACAACCAAGTATGAATCTTTACTAATTATATTATAGTATGTAGAAGAGATGGGTATCATGAATTTGAAATTCTTAGGTGATATAGAATTAGTCATCAAACAAGTTAAAGGTTAATATCAAGTCAAAAATGATTGATTGAGGAACTACAAAAATAAAATATGGTATAACATAAAAAACATTGATGCCTTATCTATTAATAAAATTCCAAGAGAAATCAATTCTAAAATGACACACTTGTAGTGTTAGCTTCATTGTCAATTCAACATTCAGATGTTGGTACAAATAAATACATAATTGAATTGGTTTATCGACATAATATACTAGATAATTCATATGATCGATATGTATTCAATGATGATAAACAAATAATATCTTTTCTTGAGAAAGTTGATGTATTCAATAACTTATACTTTAAAGGTAGTGAATATTCATACAAATAATCTACATTTCAAATAAAAAAGTAAATTATAATTGAAGAACAAGATAATTAAGGAGACATCAAATTGAAATGAAATAAGATTCTTAAATATTTGGTTTATTTAGAATAACTCTTCAAAAAACATGATAGATTCATAAAGAATAAAATACAAAAGTTTTTATCAATTTTGGAGACTATGGAAAAGTAAATATAGGTCCTAAATAATAATAAAAAATAGTTAACATTAGAAAATGTTGCTCCCCTAGAATGGAGAAAATTTGTCAGTCTAATCTAAAATTACATAGACATACTTGCATATTCATATGCAGATCTTAAGTATTTTCATCCTAAGGAGATGCAACACATAGTCCCTCTCAGATTTGATGCTAATCTATTCAAACATAAATAAATATAGTGTAACTAAAATATTTTAGGGATAATTTTGTGAAAATTCAAAAAATGCTAGATGCTCAAATTATTTTTCTTATCTGCCATTTTATTTCGGTCGAAAACATATTAACAGTTCATAAAAAATGGGGACATTAGAATTTGTGTTGATTTAAGAAATATGAATTAGGAATCTATCAAAGATAATTATCCAATTCTAATCATGGATCAAGTTTTCTAGAATGTCACAAGTTCTTAAATGTTTTCAATTAAATATGGTTTCTCAAGATATAGCTAGATTTAATAATAGATAATATCAACACAAGAAAAACTTCACAACTCCATGGGGTTCTTTCACATATTGGTGAATTTCATTTCGATTAATAAATATAGTAGATACCTTTTAAAGAGTTGTGGATGTTATAGTCAGAGAATTAAAGAACAAAATAATAGTGGTATACCTGGAAGACTTGATGGCATTTTCCAAGAAAAAAGATCATTATAAACACCTTGAGAAAGTGTTCAATAAATTTCAACTGCACGATATTTCTATTAATCCTACAAAGTCTATTTTGGGGTTACTAAAGGAAAAATATATGGTCACATTATCTCTAAGTAAGGGATAAATATTGATCCAAAGAGAGTTGAAGCAATCTAGAAGCTATCCTTTCCAACAAGTAAACCAGGTTTACATTTAGTCTTTGGGAAAATGAACTTCTTAAGAATATTTTTATTAGATTTTGTAGAAATCATTAGACACATTTCTAAGATGATAGAGGGAAGACATTATTTTAACTAGAATGATGAGAGAAAATAAGCATTTGAGAAAATAAAATATTCCATTGTTCATTCATTGACTTTAGTCTATCTAGATTTCAAAAAAGAGCTATAATCTATTGCTACTCTTCAGGTCATACTCTCTTAGCAATACTAATTCATAAAAATGATGAAGGTGTTGAATCCCCCATTAATTTCATGAGTTGAAATCTCAAGGAATATGAACTAAAATATTATCTTGAATAAAAACATGCATATGTAGTTGTAAAATTTGAATAATAATTTAGGCACTATATCTTACATTCACATTCCATTGTGATGGTACCAAGTACAATAATAAAATCCATATTGACTTAATAAGAACTACGTTCAAATAGGAGTAATCGGATAACTAAAGTTTAGGAATACAAACTTTAAATTAAACCCATAAATTTAGTTCCAAAAAAAGGATTGTGTCAAATTATAACAAAAAAACAAATTCTCAACCAGTTTCTTGTACAAATTCTGATAATTAGAATAATGAGAAACTTCCTCTAGTCTTGTGCACTGATTTGACTAATGAATGGTTTATAGGTATTAATTTATCTATGACATATGGATAATGTTAATCTCATTTTAATTTTAATAAATGCATGAAAATAAAGTTGAAGTCTAGAAATTATATGATTTGGGATGGTACATTATTCATAAAGAGTATTGATGGCTTATTCTTGATATGTGTGGATAGAGAATAATAGAATAAAATCCTACAAACCTTCCATGATCAATCATGTGGTGGATAGTTATATGATACAATAAAAAATTATAATATTATAATATCTCACTATTATTATCCTAAACTCTTTAAAGAATCTTATGAGTGGGTTAATAAAATGAGGCTTGTCATCAATTCATTAGGACAATAATGTTTGCAACATTTCCTCTCAATTTAGTGGTAATAAAAGATTCATTTTGATAATGAGGTCTTAATTTTATAGGAATAGTAAATCCTTGTTCAAGTATAGGATAGACACACATATTCACTACCATAGACTATTTATCTAAAAGGATAGAATCCTAGTAAAGTAGACAACTATTGAATTTATTTGTAATTTAATTAAAGAGAATATATTGGTGAGGTAAAATGTTACACAAAATATCATGACATATAATGCCTCAAATTTATCTTCCTTAGAGTTGACTAGATTTTGTTATGGATATGGCATCTCAATATCCTATTCTTTATATTACTACCCATAGGGAAATGACTAAGTTGAGTCAGATAATAAAAACCTGGTCATTATTATTTGTAAAGTGGTTGATGAGAATAATAGGAAATAATATAAAAAACTATATACAAATCATATAAAAATAAATATATTCATAGGCATGTCCACATTTCAACTACTATATAGAACTTATGTAGCAATCCAATTAACACTTGAATTTATAGCATCATAGTTGGCCAAGGCTACTAAGAAATAGATCTTTGAAAGTCCATTAGACAAGATAATTATCTATTTGATAAATCTAGAAGAAGACATAGAATGAGTTACTGACATAATTGATGAAAACCATGCTCAAGTCAATATCCTTTTTGATAAAAAGACCAAGAAGACATATTTTTAGGTGGGAGATATTATTATATTATGGGATAAACATAGAGCACCATAGGAAAGTCGTGAAATATTTGAATCCCTATAGATGGGCCCATTCAAGATTAGACACTTCTATGGTGATAACACATTTTATTTAGCCTATAGTGATGCCACTTATATACCATTTCCCTATATCAGGAAATATCTCAAGCATTACTTCAAGGCAAAGCATGTTGTCCCTTACATGTAAGTATGTATATAATAATTTTGGTTTTGTTTCCTTTCAATTGTCATTTTAGGATTGTTTCATGTTGTGTGTTTTGTTTTGTGACTTTTTCCCTATTGGTTAGTTGTTGCTCTGATAATCTACTTCTTTATTCTTAGTCAATTTTTATATCAAAATTTAAATGACTTCATATCCCAATGGATAATTTACTTGTCTATGAAACTAGAGTCTATATTTATTCTCTCATCTCTTGTAGTTTAAGATCCCCAATTGGAGTGAACTATTATACTAATTTTTGAGCATGTGTCAAAAAATAAAAATGTTTAATATTATAACCAAAATAGGTCAAATTGGGTTAAAATAAGCTATAAATTGTAGACAAAATCACCTTGTTCAAATTTTAGAATACCTTATCCCATAATCCATTATCTAAGTAAGAAAGATAAAAATAAGGGAAAGTATGAAAATGGCTATGCTATTTTACCTTTTTAGAGTTTGAGGATGTACCAAGCACATGGAATATTTATGTCATTTTTTTATCAAGCCATCAAAACCTGAGTGTGTAAAAACACACATAAGAACCTAAAAATCTAGTAAGTACACAATAAAAAATTCCATAACCTATCAAGCATACCCGAGAACCCATAACATGTCTAGACATCTGTAAGATTGTGAAACCCTTATTCACATGACTCTCTGATCCCAATATGAACTTTGTATCTATAAATTTTTACCATTAATCTAATATTTATACTATATGCATAGGTTTTTCATAGTTATCTTTAAATCCCTATTTCATTTCTATTCTTCTTCATTTTGCCTTGCTATTGATTTTGAATGATAATTTATATTTTAATAGTCTTAATTTTTTTATTATTACTAGTAGTGAGAATATAAGGTTTGTGCCATCAAATTGACACAAAGTTTCTTTAATTTGTCACTTTTCCTATAAACTCTTCCAAATTCATATTTTGTTTTTAAAAGCACATAATATATTTTAAAACTCCTTTGTATTTTTTTAAAATTTATCATAGTGGACTCTAATCTTGATTTGAACCTTCATCAGACTCCAAGTTTTGTTTAAACCATTATCAGACTTTTCCTTTTCTTAGAATACTATTAAAATCCACTACCTAACTTTGCTCCTTCCTGGACTTTAACCCTATTTGAAACAATCAAAATTTGAGGTTTGTATAAACACCTATCTGATCCTTCAACCATGCATGACATGTCATTAGATTCTAATCCATGTTGGGAAGGAAGTATGATTTGAGCCCTATTTGAAGATAAAAAAGATACTGTGTCTTACTCAAGCACACCCTAGGATATGTACCTTATCTGAACACAATCTATTTTCTACCCCTTCATATAATCAATTCAAGAATTAATTTTCCTCTCACAAGCATTTTTATAAATCAGATATTAACATTCAAGACTAAAATCAAGGGAACTTCAAATAGAAGTACAACAAATATGACTCTTAAAAAAATTCCCTAAAAAGATAAAGTCACTAACATTAAATATCAATTTCATGGGGTTGTTTCATCCTCACACCAATATTTAAATGTTGAATAAATAACAAATATTGATTTAGGTCACTTTAGTATGGATTAATTATAGAGTCGAAACATTGGGGTCCACAAGATAAAATATTATCAAAGCATTCTCAAAATTGGACTAACTCAAGCAACTACCTTCCCAACATTAGTCCAGTTCCCATAATTAATCCTAACCATGGCCAAACACTATGATCTTAAAAAAGGGGTGTTAATAACTAAAGACAAGAGTATGTTATGTGATTATCACTAGATAATATTGATAATTTGTTCCATTTTATGGATAGGGAGTATTTATTGACTTGAATCCAACCACTAATTAAAAATTTAATGATATTAACACTAGTTTTTATTCAAAATGGGTCAATAAACAATGGTTGATAAAATAAAAGCATTCAGTGAAAAGGCTTCCCAGAATAATATGCAAATTTCAATTCATAAATGAGTTTAATGACATGATCACAATCTTGTATAGAGTGGTAGGGAGTTAGGTGCATTAAGTTTACAGACTTAGATTCATAAATATGTTTGAATCATTCAAAAAAATGAATAATACATCAATTGGGGAAAACTCATAAATGATTCCATCCACAAGCAGTTGACAAAATTCATCTAGACTTCTAAGTTATACATGAATTATTACCTTATATATTTTATTTTGAGGATGAGATTTTATAATGGGATAAATATGGTAGTAAACATAAAGACTAAAAATATATATGAGTTTTATCCTCAAATCACTCTAAAAGAGAGTGTTCATCATTTTTGTAGGGTAAAAAGTGCATTCCTACAAAATATGATCCATATGTTTGAACAAGACCCATATAATATGAAGATATATATGGAAGATTCTACAAGGATTAATAGATGAGGGGTATGGTTTATACAATTTATAACTTTCACTTATTTAAAAATTTATGCATGAAAAATTTCACCATACGTGCTCCCAATATATGTTGATGATAAATGGGAATTGATGGAGTTGGCTAGACAATTAAATCAGACACATAATTTCTTGTAAATAAAACACAAATACCATACAAAATTTCTTATCTCTATAGGTAGATACACATGCACATCATTATAAAAAGTAAACTTTATTGAATAAGAGATGACACATGTCACCATCCAATAATTTAAATTTAGGCCTTATTTTTACATTCAAAGTCTAGTTGAGAATATTCTTGGTTCCTTATATCAATGTGTTTCGCATTTGAAGACTACTGGATGAATTTTCATAATGATAAGGGAGTAAGAGTCTAAGATTAATCATGGTTGACCTTGAAATAGGTCATTTCATTTGGCATTTAAAAATTTCCAAAAGATCTCATAGATGATGGATATGTATTGGATCTAATTGTTGCCACAATTAACATAATAATGACTATGTACTCTGAAATTCAATAAAAGTATGACAACAAAACTAAAGTAAAAGATAATTATGTATAAGAAGTATAGAAATGGAAATAAATTATTCCCATATTGAATTATTTAATAAATACTTTCCCAAATGATCTCATTCATGAAGGATTCACTTAAGTTAACCAAATTGTAGTACTTATCGAATTCCTAAGAGTTACTCAATTAAAGATCTATATTTTTAGAGAGAATCAATAAGTTTGGTGACTCTAAGTCAATGGGAGGTGATTTTATTATTTAAATCTCTAGAGTAATTATAAATATGAATTGCACATTTGTGGATGATGATAGGGAAGTAGTCATTAAAGACATTGTTGTTGAACAATTCAAGAAGAATATTGAAGAGATATTAACTCTAAAATTTACATTAAACTAAACATCTATTTTTAAGTTGATCAAATATCAAAATAAACTAAAAAATATTGATTCAATTCTAAAAATACTTCAATATACATCACATAAAATGTTGAATATGTATTGTGAGTTAGAAATAACTTTAATAGATTTAGATGGTCTTGATGAAGAAAAAGTGAGAGAATCCTTATATAAATTTAATGAATATAAGTAGAATAGGCATCACTAATGAAATAAAAGATGGATGTTATCAATTAGTAATAATAAGATAAATAATTTTGTAATAGATTTTGATCATTTCCATACTTGTAATTCTAATTCATTCTCGAAATTTTCAAAATGTTCTTTTTGTAATAGCTAATTCACACATTGTATGTCATATAAAGGTACTAAGTTATTTTTTTAAGTTGATTTATGCAAATTTTCCAAGGCATTTTTAAAATTTATTAAAATTTTCCATTGTACTTTTTTAAGTCGTTCAAAAACACTAGTGCACTTTTGCAAGTTGTGCAAATTGCTTAATGTGTTTTTTCAAATTTTAAGTTGTGAAAATTAGATAATGTGTTTTTACAAGCTCCAAAAAATGTAAAAAGGTATTTATATAGAATAACCACCCATTTAAAATTATAAATATAATTTTGGGGCTCATTGTAATGTATTTTGATAGTTAAAAGTTTTAGTAAGACAAATAAAGAGGTGATTGTTTTATGGCTCATCAAGAATGAATATACTAGAAATTATTGAAAACTTCATTTCCATGATTTATTTAATGGAAATGTATGTGTTTAAATACTTGTATATATATTTTTTTATTTTAATATATTTATGAAATTGTGATAAATTAGTCAAAACATAAAAAGTTCACTATAGATTTTCTTCTTTGAACCCACATTTACAATTTCTTCTACAGTTAAATATTGGTGGGGTAAAAATAATAGTTTTATGTAGTTTCATTGAGAAAATAAAATATAATTATATTATAGATGTTATCATTAATTAAAAATTATTTTGGTGTATGTTGCGTGTTATTATGAATACATAATGACTTTCCTACCCATTAAATGAGAAAGATTTCCTCTTAGTAAAATCATCTTTTCTCTTGATATTTCTAGTTCATCTCTAAATTTGGCCCACTAGATTTGTTATCCTTATAAATTCCTATATACATTCCATTCCTTCATTTATTTTTCTTCTTTTGCTTCCTTTTTTCTACCTCTCTTGTACTTTCTAGTTAAAAGTATAACCTATATAAGAACACCATTTTTATAGTGAATAGTTTACTTTCAAATAATATTTTTTGTTTTCAATAAAAGTATCTCCACCTTATAATAAGAGAGAGACATTTCCCCTACACTGTTGATTGATATTTCATATTTGTCTCCCTCATAAATTTTATGGCCAATAGAGTGAGAAAGTAGTATACTACAAGGAATGTGTTATACTATCATATTACTATCAAGAATACATTCTCATAGGATAAATGTCATAGATGTTTGGATTAGGATAAGAAATCAAAGATAAATGGACAAGTGAAAATATGATAACCAAAATATAGTGAAGGGATAGAATAATAATCAATGTAACAGCATATATACATATATATGTGAAGATAGAAGAATAGAGACAAATATAAACCAAGAATACATCAATAAGATATGTATAATATTTTACATTCAGGATAAACAATGGTCCCATCAACATTTTAGTCATGCATATGTTATTTATCATTTATGTCATAGTCACCAAGTATATTTTTATTGTCATCTATTACTTTACACTCATCATCCCAATCACTTTTTATATTTATAGTATAATATTCATATTAAAATTCATTATATTTTGTAATTGTATCATGAAATGTCCTTTATTATTTAACATTCAATGTGCAGATCCTATGCCATTGAATTTGGTAGCATCAAATGAGATGAATTTATATAAAAAATTGTGTATGTTAAATGGATATTCTTTACACACTTAATTATGAAAAATGATATGATGTATCTAATAATTAATAATAACCTATTTATTCACATATAACATGAATCTCTTTCAAACACTTGCATATATACTACATATTCTTTTATTTTTTTTTAATGTATTGTCACTTTATAAAAAGTAATATCTTAAAATTGTTTGTGTTCTTGTTCTTTTTTTTGGAGTTTCATTTACTTGTTCAATTACTTGATCTATACTTTATATGTAAGTATACTCTTAATATGAGTATTTTGCTTTTAAATTTCCATCTATTTAATACATAATCAAGTCAATTTGGAGTTGAAGAATACTATCATTTCCTCATGTCAACACCTATCTAATTTTGAACAAAATTGGATGGATTTTCATGATGAGAAGGGACTAAGAGTCTTAGACTACTCATAGTTCAACTTGAAATAGGTCATTGCATTTGGCATTGTAAAAGTTTCTAAAAATATCATAGATGATGGAGATGTATTAGATCCAATTGTTACCAAAATCAACACAATAATGCATATGTACTATAAAATTCAAACATAATATGAAAACAAAAACTAAATCAAAGATAAGTATGTAAAAGAAGTAGAGAAATTAAAATAAACGATTCCCATATTGAAGGATTTATGTAATACTTGCCTAGATGAGATCATTCAAGAGGAAGTCATTCAAGCTAATAAAATTGTAGAACTTATTAAGTTCCTAGGAAATACTAAATTTATGATTTGTATTATTAGAGAGATCATAAAAAAAATTGGTGACTACGTCAATGGGAGATAATTTTATTCTTGAATATTGGGAGGAATTTGAAAGCTGAATTACCGATTTGTGGATGATGATAGGAAAGTGGAAATTGAAGACATAATTGTTGAGAAAATCAAGAAGAATATTAATTCCAAAATTTTCATTCAACTAAAAATCCATTTTTGATTTCATCAAATATTAGAATAACCTAGAAAATCTGGACTCAATGTTAAAAAGACTTCATTTGTCAACATAGAAAATGACATATATGTATTGTGAGATAAAAATCACTTTTATATATTTAGATGATCTTAATGAAAAAAAAGTGAAAAAAACATTGTAAAAATTAAATGAATATAATTATAATAATCATCCACCAATGAAGGAAAATATAAAAGTTATTCTCAATGAGGAAGAAAAAATATAATTTTGTAAATTTTTTTGATCATTTCCATACTTGTATTTGTGAGTCATTCATATAATTTTCAAAATGCACTTTTTGTAATATTTAATTCACACATTATATTTCATGTAAATCTACTATGTCATTTTTTCATGTTTTGAGTCATGCAAATTTGCAAATTTTTTTTCCATTTGTGAAAAATTATTGTACTTTTGCAAGTCTTGAAAAAATACAAACACACTTTTGTAATTTCTAAAAATTGATTAATGTGCTTTTACAATTTTTAAGTTATGTTAATTAGTTAAATAATTTTTAAAATCTCCAAAATACGCAAAAATGTGGTTACTTATCATAACCACCTATTTCAAACTATAAATATAAGTCCAAAACTCATTGTAATGTATTTTGATAGTTAAACTTATCTATAAGATAGATAAAGAGGAGATTATATTTACAACTAATCAAGAATAAATATACTAGAAATTATAAAAAATTTGTGTCTAATATTTATTTATCAATTTTTTTTGTTTTTACATCCATGTATAATTGATTGTGTTCTTTTATTATATTGCTAAAATTGTGATAATTAGTTAAAACACAAAATATTTAATATAGAGTTTCTTATTGAACCTAAATTTACAATTTTTAATACTATGAAATATTAGTGGGGTAAAAATGATAGTTTAATATATTTTTTTACAATAAAATACAATATAATTATTTTATATATGTTATCATTAATAAACAATTATTTTGGTGTGTGTTGTGTGTTATTATGAATACATAATGTCTTTCCTACCATTGAATGAGGAATATTTCCTCTTAGTAAAATATTTCTAGTTCATCTCTAAATTTGGCCCAGTATATTTGTCATACCTATACATTCCCTTCCTTTATTTTCCTTCTTTTCCTTCCTTCTCATACTTTTTGATTAAAATTTAAACCACTGTGAAGAACACCATTTTTGCTGTGAATAGTTTCATTTTCATCAATATTTCTGGTTTTAAATAAAGGTATCTCCACATTATAATAGGAGAGGGAAATCTTAACTACACTGTTGATATAAATTTCATATTTCCCCCTGACAAATTTTCTATCTAACATTTTTTGGTGCCCATTGTTGGGTAGGTCTTTGTGAATTATGTGCGACACACATACATGAATTTTTTACCACATGATTGTCCCAACAACTTAGATTCCAATTAACCAACCAAATATTGAGTGAGATTAACATAAATAATAAAAAAATAATTCTGATGTCATAAAGAGTGTATGACATTTGATGAAGTTAGTGTTATTTAGCCCCAAATCATTCTAGCCATATTGAACCAAGAACTAGATCATGTAGAGAGGGTCAAAAGGGTTATTGAGAATGGGATAACCCATATAGATCTTTAAATATATCAAAATATTGAATAGTAAATTATGTATATGACTCTTAACATAAATCAATACACTGATCATCAACTTTGTTTGCATTAGATAAAATATATGGAAGAATATATTGTTTCAAAATTTTAAAAGAAAATGCTTGGCATGATAGAATATGTGATGTTAAATTTGAGACTACCAATGCAATAATAAACATTAAAATAGATCATGTGGATATCATCCAAATAAACTTTGAAATCACCTCAAGAAGACAAGTAAGAACAAAATTTTGCATAACAATTCAAAGAATTTATATAGTAAGAGTTTATTCTAATGACCATATCAACAACTCATATTTTAATAATTTAATGAAATATTATTGGTTAAGTGAAACAAAATAAGACATTTATTCATATTTTCAAGCATTCACATGGGATACTAAAGTATCATAGTATAATTTTAAAGAGTTATTGAGATATTAGAAGATAAGGAAGATCATGTAGTTTTGGTGTAAATAGCTAAAGCCATAGCTACATGTAGAGCATGAAAAAAGGACCAATTCAGAGAACACTTTAATTTCAACATGCACTTCATCAAAAGTAATATTTATTTCAAGATGGTAGAAAAAATATCTACAAGGGAAAGCAAATTGCAAGCTAATACCTACTCTTTTTTATCTTACAACATATTTGTAACTTTAGTTAGATCCTAAATAGAAAAGTAGACTTAAGAAGTCATTCAACCTTCCATCCAGTCCCAAATTAAGTAAATAATCACAAGGTGGTTCAATAGTAAGTTAGTATCTTGTCCTTTTAAGAACCTTTATTCCTCTATAAGCATTGTTTTCAATCATGTCAGTACCATTGGATTTAGATCAATTATATGAATTTTGTAAAGGATCATGTAATAATTTTCTAAATTTTTTAGGTAATGGTAAGCAACATATAGACAAATGTATTATTTATTTATTTATTTATATCATGTGGAATATTAGGTGTTAAATATGAGGACATTGAATTCAAACTATTCATTGAGCCTATCTATAATGGGGATATAGATTGGTTTTATCATCTTCCTCAAAGAGTTATTACCAATTAGAATGATATGAAAACTAAATTTGAAATTAGATTCAAAACAATAAAAGACTCACATGCATTATTGGCTCAAAAAACTCAAATGAAGAAATAGGCTTATGAACCCATGAGATATTTTGTATTTAAATTCAATAATCTAATATATAAGATACCAACAAATGATGAGCTTATAAATGAGAACTAGAAATACTTGTTTATCAATTCTTAATTATTAAAAGTGAGTTATCAATTGATAAGAGCTAAAGTAGTTGACTTGATCATAGCCTAGATGTTATCCATTTATGTCTAAGATGACATGATAATGGCTAGGAAACTTAAAAAAGGAACCATAAAAAATTAAGGCATAGATTTCAAGTAATTATTTTACTGAATAACTTTTTTAAAAAATGGTCAATGATACAACTTTGAGAAAGTAAGTACCTCAGAAACTCAACATTGTTCCTTACCAATATATTCCTAGAAGAAATTATGCACCATTCTATGGGAACTATCCATGGTTATAATATCCTTAGTAATATGTTTCCATATAAGCTCATCCACACCCAAACACAAATGCTCTAGTGAGTGCCATTTTAGAAACATAAGAGATTTTTGGATATGAGGAAATAAAATAAAAATAAGAAATATAATATCTATATCTTTAATAAGTTAAAATAGAATAACTTGGTGGTGAATCCACCAATGCATAGTTGGAAATGACTCAAGAAAAGATGATTATGATTACACCATTGAATACATGAAAAACCAATCATTTGTAGTCTTCACTAGAGCAAATAATTAAAAAAATAAAAAATAAAATGAGAAACAATAAGAAAACCAAAATTCATTATTTCATGAAGGATTGCATAACCTAGATAGATGAAAGGAAAATAACTAACGACTAAAATAAATTATCCTCCTTAGACTACTACCATTATTTATTCAAAAGGTAATCCTTCTAATAAAAATGATGTGATTATTCCTCAATTCATTGAAAGTTCTTCTATATCATTCCTACTTTTTATATAATCAAACATATAAATAAGACCAAAATCCAAATGTCTCAAGATGAGTATCTAAGGTTAAATTATAACCAATAAGATAGCCTAGCATAATTTGTGAAAGGAAAAAATATCAATTCAAAATAGGCCAATATAAAAATAATAATTATAACCCCACCTTTTGCCAATCCATTAAATTTCATGGAAGTTGTCACGTCTAAGTCAAACAAAGTTGAACCTTTCTAGATTTACCTTTTTATCAAAGGATACAAAGTGATTAATTTCATTATTGATACTAGAGCCTCAAATCATGTAATTTATGCTAAATTTTTTCATGCTTTTGGGTTGACATGCATAAATACTTTTTTCCATTTCTACTCAATGGAATCAAAACAAGTTCCTCTTGTTAGTCAAATCAAAGATGCCCAACTTACTTTGGCTTCTTTTCCTCAAACAATAATCAAGTTAAATATATTAGTGGAAGACATTCTTAATACCTATGGTATTAATTTGGGAAGAAAAATTTGTAGAGAACTTTATGGTGGGATTCATTTATATATATTTCATGCCATGATTTATGTCAAAGAAGTAAAATAATGCCTTGAGCCGAAGCTAAAAAAAAATTCATACAAAAGCTAGACAATCCTAGAGAAGATATGTTATATTAATATGTAGGCTTAGGAATTTTTTTGATGATGTTAGAAAAGGACCTAGACATGCCAAAAATAATTGAAAGAGATCTAGTGTAATTTGGACATAAGGATTTGATGGAAATTATACTAGTGTAGGAGTAGTTATGATAACTCCAAACAATGAGATATTTACTTTCTCTTACAAGTTTTAATTTGAATGTACAAAGAATACAACCAAGTATGAAGCTTTACTAATTATATTATAGTATTTAGAAGAGATGGGTATCATGAATTTGAAATTCTTAGGTGATATATAATTAGTCGTCAAGCAAGATAAAGGTTAACATCAAGTCAAAAATGATTGCTTGAGGCACTAAAAAAATAAAATATGGTATAACATAGAAAACATTGATGCCTTGTCTATTATTACTATTCCAAGATAAATTAAATCTAAAATGACACATTTGTAGTGTTAGCTTCATTTTTAATTCAACATTTAGATGTTGGTACAAATAAATACATAATTGAATTGGTTTATCAACATAGTATACTAGATAATGCATATGATCAGTTTGTAATCAATGATGATAAAAAAATAATATATTTTCTTGAGAAGGTTGATGTCTTCAAGAACTTATAATTTTAAGGTAGTGAATATTCATACAAATAATCTACATCTCAAATACAAAAGTAAAGTATAATTGAAGAACAAGATGAATACGGAGACATCAAATTGAAATGAAACAAGATTCTTAAATATTTGGTTTATTTACAATAACTCTTTAAAAAACATGATAGATTCATAAAGAATAAAATGCAAAAGGTTTTCTCTATTTGGTAGACTATGGAAAATTAAATATAGGTCCTGAATAATAACCAAAAATAGTTAACATTAGACATACTTGCATATTCATATGTAGATCTTAAGGATCTTTATCCTAAGGAGATGAAACACATAGTCCCTCTTAGATTTTATGTTAATCTATTCAAACATAAATAAAGGTAGTGTGAAAATTCAAAAAATGCTAGATGTTCAAATTATTTTTCTTATCCACCATTTTATTTGGCTTGAAAACATATTACCAGTTCATAAAAAATGGGGAAATTAGAATTTGTGTTGATTTAATAAATTTGAATTATGAATCTATCAAAGATAATTATCTAATTATAATCATGGATCAAGTTTTGTAGAATGTCACAAGTTCTAAAATGTTTTCAATTACATATGGTTTCTCAAGATATAGCTAGATTTAATAATAGAAAAAAATAAACACAAAAAAAACTTCACAACTCTATGGGGTTCTTTCACATATTGGTGAATGCCATTTGGATTAATCAATATAGGAGATACCTTTTAAAGAGTTGTGGATATTATAATCAAGGAATTAAAGAACAAAATAATAGTGGTATACCTAGATGACTTGATGGCATTTTCCAAGAAAAAAGAAGATCATTATAAACACCTTGAGAAAGTGTTCAATAAATGTCAACTACATGATATTTCTATTAATCCTACAAAGTATATTTTGGGGTTACTAAAGGAAAAATATTTGGTCACATTGTCTCTAAATAAGGGATAAATATTGATCCAGAGAGAGTTGAAGAAATCTAGAATCTATCCTTTCCAACAAGTAAACCAGGTTTACATTCAGTCTTTGGGAAAATGAACTTCCTAAGAATATTTTTACTAGATTTTGTAGAAATCACTAGACACATTTCTAAGATGATGAAAGGAAGACATTATTTTAAGTGGAATGATGAGCACAAAGAAGCATTTGAGAAAATAAAAGATTCCATTGTTCATTCATTGACTTTAGTCTATCTAGATTTCAAAAAAGAGCTATAATCTATTGCTACTCTTCAGGTCATACTCTCTTAACAATACTAATTCATAATAATGATGAAGGTGTTGAATCCCCCATTACTTTCATGAGTTTAAATCTCAAGGACTATGAACTAAAATATTATCTTGAATAAAAAAGTGCATATACCGTTGTAGAAGTTGGAGAATAATTTAGAAACTATATCTTACATTCACATTCCATTGTAATGGTACCAATTACAATAATAAAATCCATATTGACTTAATAAGAACTAGGTTCAAAAAGGAGTAATTGGATAACTAAAGTTCAAGAATACAACCTTTAAATCAAACCCATAAATTTAGTTCCAAAAAAAGGATTGTGTCAAATTATAACAAAAAAACCATTTCTCAACCAGTTTCTTCTACAAATTCTGATGATCTGAATAATGAGAAACTTCCTCTAGTCTTGTTCGATGATTTGACTAATGGATGGTTTATAGGTATTAATTTATTTATGACATATGGATAATGTCCATCTCATTTTAATTTTAATCAATGCATGAAAATCAAGTTGAAGTCTAGAAAGTATATGATTTGGGATGGTGCATTATTCATAAAGAGTATTGATGGCTTATTCTTGATATGTGTGGATAGAGAACAATAGAATAAAATCCTACAAAACTTCCATGATAAATCATGTGGTGGATAGTTTTATGATATAATAAAAAATTATAATATTATAATATCTTACCATTATTATACTAAATTTTTCAAAGAATCTTATGAGTGGGTTAAGAAATTTGAGGCTTGTCATCAATTCATTAGGACAATAATGTTTGCAACATTTCCTCTCAAACTAGTTATAATAGAAGATTTATTTCAATAATGAGGTCTTGATTTTATAGGAATAGTAAATCCCCATTCAAGTATAGGATAGACACACATATTTACTACCATAGACTATTTATCTAAATGGATAGAATCCATCTCAGTTAATTAGACAACTATTTAAGTTATTTGTAATTTAATTAAAGAGAATATCTTGGTGAGGTACAATGTTACACAAAATATCATGACAATATAATGCCTCTAATTTATCTTCCTCAAAGTTGACTAGATTCTGTTATGGATATGGCATCTCAATATCCTACTCTTTAGATTACTACCCATAGGTAAATGACCAAGTTGAATTAAACAATAAAAACCTAGTCATTATTATTTGCAAACTGGTTGATGAGAATAAGAGGAAACAGTATAACAAATTATATGACCAGCTATATACAAATCATATAAAACTAAATATATTCATAGGCATGTCCACACTTCAAATACTATATGGAATTGATGTAGCAGTCTAATTAATACTTGAATTTATAACATCACAGTTAACCAAGGCTACTAAGAAATAGATATTTGAAAGTCCATTAGACAAGATAATTATCTATTTGATAAATCTAGAAGAATATATAGAATGAGTTGTTGACATAGTTGATGAAAACCATCTAGTCAAAATCCTTTTTGATAAGAATACCAAGAAGACATATTTTTAGGTAGGATTTATTGTTCTATTATGGGATAAACATAGAGAACCAAAGGGAAGTCATGAAATATTTGAATCCTTGTAGATGGGACCATTAAATATTAGACACTTCTATGGTGATAACACATTTTACTTCAAGGAAAATCATGTTGTCCCTTACATGTAAGTATGTATATAATAATTTTGGTTTTGTTTCCTTTCAATTGTCATTTTAGGATTGTTTCATGTTGTGTGTCTTGTTTTGTGACTTTTCCATGTTGGTTAGTTGTTGCTCTAATAATCTCCTTCTTTAGTCTTAGTCAATTTTTATATCAAAATTTAAATGACTTCATATCCCAATGGATAATGTACTTGTCTATGAAACTAGAGTCTTTATTTATTCTCTCATCTCTTTTAGTTTAAGATCCCCAATTGGAGCTAACTATTGTACTAATTTTTGAGCAAGTGTTAAAAAATAAAAATGTTTAATATTATAACCAAAATAGGTCAAATTGGGTTAAAATAAGTTATAAATTGTAGTCAAAATCACCTTATTCAAATGTTAGAATACCTTATCCCATAATCCATTATCTAAGTAAGAAAGATAAAAATAGAAGAAAATATGAAAAATGGCTATGTTATTTTACCTTTTCAGAGTTTGAGGATGTACCAAGCACATGGTATATTTATGGCATTGGTTTGGCAAGCCATCAAAACCTGATTGTGTTTAAACACACATAAGAACTTGAAAATATTGTAAGTAAATACTACAAAATTCTATAACCTATCAAGCACACCCCATAACCCATAACATGTCTAGACATCCCTAAGATTGTCAAACCCTTATTCACATGACTCTTTGATCGTAATATGAACTTTGCATCTATAAATTTCTAGCATTAATCTAATATTTATACTCATATGCATAGGTTTTCCATAGTTAGCTTTAAATCCCTATTTCCTTTCCATTCTTCTTCATTCCCCCTTGCTATTGAATTTGAATGATAATTGATATTTTAATACTCTTAATTTTTTATTTTACTAATAGTGAGAATATAAGGTTTGTACCATCAAATTGACACAAATTTTCTTGAAGTTGTCACTTTTCCTAAAAACTCTTCCAAACTCAGATTTTGTTTTTAAAAGCACATAATATATTTTAAAAATCATTTGTATTTGTTTAAAATTTCTCATAGTGGACTCTAATCTTGATTTGAACCTTCATCAGACTCCAAGTTTTGTTTAAACCATCATCAAACTTTTCCTTTTCTTGGAACACTATTAAATCCGCTACCTAACTTGGCTCCTTCCTAGACTTTAACCCTATTTGAAACAATCAAACTTTGAGCTTTGTCTAAACACCTATCTGATCCTACAACCATGCATGACATGTCTTTGGATTCTAATTTATGTTGGGACATCAAATAGGATTTCAACCCTATTTGAACATAAAAAATATACTATGTCTTACTCAAGCACACCCTAGGATATGTCCCTTATCTAAACACACTTGATTTTCTACCCCTTCATATGATCAATTCAAGTATTAATTTTCCTCCCACAAGAATTTTTATACATAAGATGTTAACATTCAAGACTAAAATCAAGGGAACTTCAAATAAAAGTACACCAAATAAGACTCCTCTTAAAAAAAATCCCTAAAAAGATAAAGTCACTGACATGAAATATCAATTTCATGGGTTTTTAATCCTCACACCAATATTTAAATTTTGAATAAATAACAAATATTGATTTAGGTCACATTAGTATGGATTAATTATAGAGTAGAATCTTTGGGGTCCACAAGATAAACTATTATCAAAGCATTCACAAATGTGGAATAACTCAGGAAACTACCTTCCCAACATTAGTAAAGTTCCCAAAATTAGTCCTAACCATGGCCAAACACTATTATCTTGAAAAGAGGGGTGTCAAGAAATCAAGATAAGAGTATTTTATGTGCTTAGTACTAGATAATATTGATAATTTGCTCTAGTTTATGGATAGGGAGTACTTATTGACTTAACTCCAACCACCAATTAAAAATCCAATGATATTATCACTAGTTTCTATTCAAAATGGGTCAATAAATAATGGTTGATAAAATAAAAGCATTTAGTGACAAGGCTTCCAAAAATAATATCCAAATTTCAATTCACATTTGAGTTTAATGACATGATCACACTCTTGTATAGAGTGGTAGGGAGTTGAGTTTCACTAAGTTTACAAACTTAGATGCATAAATATATTTGAATCATTCACAAAAATTAATAAAGCATCAATTAAGGAAAGATCATAAATTATTCCATCCATAAGCAGTTGACAAAATTCATAAAGACTTCTAAGTTATACATGAATTATTACCTTATCTATTTTATTTTGAGGATGAGATTTTATAATGGGTTGAATATGGTAATAAACATAAATACTAAAAATATATATGATTTTTATCCTCAAATCACTCTAAAATAGAGTGTTCATCATTTTTGTAGGGTAAAAAATGCATTCCTACAAAATATGATCCATATGTTTGAACAAGACCCATACAATATGAAGATATATATGGAAGATTCTACAAGGATTACTAGATGAGGGGTATGGTTTATACAATTTATAACTTTCACTTATTTAAAAATTTATGCATGAAAAATTTCACCATACGTGCTCCCAATATATGTTGATGATAAATGGGAATTGATGGAGTTGGCTAGACAATTAAATCAGACACATAATTTCTTGTAAATAAAACACAAATACCATACAAAATTTCTTATCTCTATAGGTAGATACACATGCACATCATTATAAAAAGTAAACTTTATTGAATAAGAGATGACACATGTCACCATCCAATAATTTAAATTTAGGCCTTATTTTTACATTCAAAGTCTAGTTGAGAATATTCTTGGTTCCTTATATCAATGTGTTTCGCATTTGAAGACTACTGGATGAATTTTCATAATGATAAGGGAGTAAGAGTCTAAGATTAATCATGGTTGACCTTGAAATAGGTCATTTCATTTGGCATTGAAAAATTTCCAAAAGATCTCATAGATGATGGATATGTATTAGATCCAATTGTTGCCACAATTAACATAATAATGACTATGTACTCTGAAATTCAATAAAAGTATGACAACGAAACTAAAGTAAAAGATAATTATGTATAAGAAGTATAGAAATGGAAATAAATTATTCCCATATTTAATTATTTATTAAAAACTTTCCCAAATGATCTCATTCATGAAGGATTCACTTAAGTTAACCAAATTGTAGTACTTATCGAATTTCTAAGAGTTACTCAATTCAATATCTATATTTTTAGAGAGAATAAAGAATTTTGGTGACTCTAGTTCAATGGGATGTGATGATATTATGTAAATCTCTAGAGGAATTATAAAGATGAATTTTACATTTGTGGATGATGATAGGGAAGTGGTCATTAAAGACATCATTGTTAAACAATTCAAGAAGAATAGTGAAGAGATATTAACTCTAAAATTTGCATTCAACTAAAAATATATTTGTAAGTTGATCAAATATCAAAATAAACTAGAAAATATTGATTCAATTCTAAAAATACTTAAATAGAAATCACATAAATGATGAATATGTATTGTGAGGTATAAATAGCTTTAATAGATTTAGATGGTCTTGATGAAGAAAAAGTGATAGAAGGCTTATAAAAATTCAATGAAAATAAGTATAATAGGAATCACTAATGAAATAAAAGAGGGATGTTGTTATCAATGAGGAATAAGAAGAGAAATAATTTTGTAATAGATTTTGATCATTTCCATACTTGTAATTCAAATTCATTCTCAAAATTTTCAAAATGTTCTTTTTGTAATAATTAATTCACACATTATATGTCATATAAATGTACTAATTTATTTTTTTAAGTTGAGTTGTGAAAATTTTCCAAGGAATTTTTAAAATTTATTAAAATTTTCCATTGTAATTTTGTAAGTCGTTCAAGAACACTAATGCACTTTTGCAATTTGTGCAAATTGCTTAATGTGTTTTTTCAAATTTTATGTTGTGAAAATTAGATAATGAGTTTTTTCAAGCTCCAAAAAATGTAAAAATGTGGTTGTATATCATAACCACCCATTTAAAAATATAAATATAAGTTTGGGGCTCATTGTAATGGATTTTGATAGTTAAAAGTTTTAGTAAGATAGATAAAGAGGAGGTTGTTTTATGGCTCATCAAGAATGAATATACTACAAATTATTGAAAACTTCATTTTCATGATTTATTTATTGGAAATGCATGTGTTTAAATACTTGTATATTTTATTTTTTTATATTTATGAAATTATGATCAATTAGTCAAAACATAGAAAGTTCACTGTAGATTTTCTTCTTTGAACCCATATTTACAATTTCTTCTACTATTAAATCTTGGTGGGGTGAAAATAATAGTTTTATGTAGTTTTTATAAGAAAATAAAAGATAATTGTCTTCTAAATGTTATCATTAATAAACAATTATTTTCGTGTATGTTGTGTGTTATTGTGAATATATAACAACTTTCCTACCCATTAAATGAGAAAGATTTCCTCTTAGTAAAATCATCCTTTCTCTTGATATTTCTAGTTCATCTCTGAATTTGGCCCACTATATTTGTCATCCTTATAAATTCCTATATACATTCCATTCCTTCATTTATTTTTCTTCTTTTGCTTCCTTTTTACTACCTCTCTTGTACTTTATACTTAAAAGTATAAGCTATATAAGAACACCATTTTTATAGTGAATAGTTTACTTTCAAATAATATTTTTGGTTTTCAATAAATGTATCTCCACTTTATAATAAGAGAGAGACATTGCCCTTACACTATTGACTGAAATTTCATATTTGTCCCCCTCACAAATTTTATGGCCAATAGAGTGAGAAAGTAGTATGCTAAAAGGAATGTGTTATATCATCATACTACTATAAATAATACATTCTCATAGGCTAAGAAATAAAATATCAATAGCCAAGTGAAAATATGATAACCAAAATATAGTGAAGGGATATAATAATGATCATTATAAGAGCATATATACATATATATGTGAAGATGGAAGAATAGAGAGAAACATAAACCAAGCATACATCAATAAGATATGTATAATATTTTACATTCAGGATATATAATTGTCTCATCAAAATTTTTGTCATGCATATGTTATTTATCATTTATGTCATATTCACCAAGTATATTTCTATTGTCCTCTATTACTTTACACTCATCATCCCAATCAGTTTTTATATTTGTAGTATAATAGTCATAGTAAAAATCATTTATATTTTGTAATTGTATCATGAAATGTCCTTTATTATTTAACATTCAACGTGCACATCCTATGCCCTTGAATTTGGTAGCATCAAATGAGATGAATTTATATAAAAAATTATGTGTGTTAAATAGATATTCTTCACACACTTACTTATAAAAAATGATATGTTGTATCTAATAAGTAATAATAACCTATTGATTCACATATAACATGAAGCTCTTTCAAACACTTGCATATATTATTATTATTATTATTATTATTATTATTTATGTATTGTCACTTTATAAAAAGTAATATCTTAAAAAAATTTGTGTTCTTTTTCTTTTTTTTAGAGTTTCATTTACTTGTTCAATTACTTGATCTATAATTTATATGCAATTATACTCTTAATAGGAGTATTTTGTTTTTAAATTTCTATCTATTTAATACATAATCAAGTCACCTTGGAGTTGAAATGATAGTCATATTAATCATATTTTATGTTTATTCCATTTTATTTAAACATGATTATATCAATATTTCATTTAATTATGTAATAATATGCTTCACATAAAATGATTTTTCCATTATCTTAGGCCAAATAAAAACTAGTATAGTAATATTCCCTATTGCATTGTCATAAGTGGTCATATATTGTAACTCACACTCAACATCTCTGAATTCTTGAAGAAATCCAATTATTTTTTAATTATGGTGGATATTTTCATCAATGACATGACCTTTTCTATGTTCACTTGTTATAAGATCTCAAATGTCCATTTGTTCCTTTTTATGAACTTCTTGGGATACATCGATATTCATTATTTTTTAACCAAAAAGAGATGGAGAAACTAAATATTTTACCCTAATTTGGTTTTAGAAACCCTAATAGGATAGAACTAGTATAGGAATTGATATTATTAAATATGGAATTTAAGCATACATTTTAATGTAAAATAATTAAATTGATTGAATTTATTTGATGAGGTATATGATAATTATAATAAGTAAATAAAATAGATGAGTACTTTTTTTATGACTATATTTTTAATGGGAAGAAAAGTAAATAAGTCATGTGATTTTTGTAGTTTAAGAGTGATGGTTAATTTATTTAGGTTTTGTTCATTTAGATTTGGGTTAGTATTAATTAACAATACTAACATGTGTTGGTTGGTATTGACATGTATCAAAAGATATGTTAGTGACCATATTGTCACTTTCACTTTTTTCTAAAATATTTGTATGTGTGATGTCAAACTGTGATGATGTGTGCAACTTTGTAAATCAACATCCTTCACCTTGAAACCTTAGGTTTGACTATGATGGATATAAACTTTCAAAAAATATGAAAGTGTAACGGGTTTAGCTTACCCTAATCACACTCATTTGATGATTATTATTCTCATGTATCTAATTCTCCAATGAAAGGAATCAAACCACACATATTTCTCCCACTTAGTTTTATTATGAAATTATTGTCCTTATTTATGTATATGGAACTAATGATTTGGATTTAATACTTGACAATTTTTAATTTGACTTGGATTTGGTATGATTTAGACTTGGCTTTTGAAATATCCTAGTTCTTGATTCATAATTTAGGAAGAATGGGGCATATTTTACTAGTGTGAAAATATGTATATATGTTTACCAACTAGGTTACAAATACCCTATCAACTGAGACCCTAATTTATATAATATTTAAATTGGGTAAATTTTCATGCCATTAACACACTAGGTAGATGGTTTGACCCTAAGGAAAGGTTTTAATTTTAAAAAAGTAGTTTTTGGGAGAGGGTCAATATCAACTAGATCAGTTTAATATCGACTAGAGATATTGATTAAACATGATGTTATTGACTCACATACAAGTAGACTAAACTAAATTCAGATATGTTTGTGATGCCTATGTAGGTTAGTTTGATGTTTCCTTATTTAAGCATTGG
>JARHVA010009318.1:0-177500 GCA_037957365.1 Torreya grandis | reverse complement strand
TTTCTTGTCCACTTATTTGTGGATAATATGGTGTAGAGAATTTATGATGGATCTTGTACTCAACACAAAATATATTAATTTTTTATTATTGAATCAAGATCCATTATCTATGACAATGGCATATGGTAGTATATATTATGAAATTATATTCATCATTAATAATTTTCATATATCTTCACCTACAATTAATGCTAATGTTTTAGATTCTACCCATTTCATGAAGTAGTGAGTGGCTATAAGAATGAATTTGTGACCCTCTTTTGATTATAGGGTTGTCTTTTTGAATAAGTTGAAACCCTAAATGGAGAAATACCATAATGAAACAATATTTTATAATTCTTGTAATGGGGCATGATTTAAATTACTATATTTTTGAAAATTTTAGCATATTATAAAATTATCTTAGAATTATTTTTTCATTTTAGGCCAATAAACCCATTGTTTTAAAAAAATGTATGTCATTTTTTTTCTATTGAAATGACCTCCACATTCATTGTCATGTGCTTCTAGTAAGTAAATTTTAGCCTTGTCATGGCTAAGTTACCAAAGTTACTATCATTGTAATGGTATTTTAAATAAATATTATCCAATTAGAAACTAATGTATCACTTTATATTTTAGTTCATGTTTATCATTACATGTATAATTTAATGGGATAGAAGTTATATATACCACAATACCATTCTAAAATTATTTCACTATTAGTAACTACGAGGACATCGAGAGCCTCTACATCTGCTACAAAGACTTATGAATGTTGTATCTATTAGATAATACATTTTTTTTTATCATCACATATGTCAATATGAATCATATATATTATATTATCCATAGAATCAACATGTCAATTATCCTTTTGAGGTATATTCTATATTGAAAAAGGATCGTAATGTGCTTATAATCATTATATCATTTCTATATATGGGATTAATTTTTATTCCTTTTTTGTTAAATTTATAAAATATTATTAACCACTAATTTAGAATCCCCATATACCAATTATGATTTTATATATAATTTGAATGATGTACATAACCCATGTATCAATGCCTAATATTATGCTATGTTATTTGTACATGAAAAACCCAAATAATATGAACATGGAATAGGTTGTCCATGAGGATTAATGAAGAAAAATAAGGCATTGGTGTGTGTAGCACATTTAGATCTATAAAATTACATAATCCAAATATCATGATAAATGTGATATGGAATAAAATCATTATAAAAGTCATCATTGATTGGTAGTATGTCTATTAATGGAGTTGTAACTAGTTAGTCTAAAATAGCTCATCCTTTTAAAAAAAAGTTGATATATCAATTTTAGTTCCAATTCCATGAGAAAAATTAAAAATATAGATATGTAATTTGATAAACATGAATTTTACATGAGGAATTATAGTAGATCCACTTTTGTGATAACATGTGGCTCATTTTTGAGCATGTAGTGTCAAAAATTTTGTGCAAAAACAACATGAGCTAGGCATATCTTTTCCATATTATTGTAATTTATCTCATAGTCAACAAGTGTATGAATGATTTAATAATTTAACTTATATTTTTGTTAGTCATAATAGTAGGTGAATAAAACCCATAGATAATGATATATGTCCAAAATTTTATAATAATAAATGTTTTTTTAGTCTTGGGGAAGAATAATAGGTGGATTAAATAGATATTATTTAATTGCATTAAAAAAATATTGACACTTGGTATCCCATTCAAACTTTGTGTCCTTGATTAATCATGTGAATGGCTATCTATTATAAGTTATTTTGAATATAAAAAATATTAGTGATTGGATTTTTCCCTATAATTATCACAATTTATTTAGTCCTTTTGGTGGAAACATGTCTCAAATAGCTCAAAATCATTTGGGATATTTTTTATTTACCTATTAAGATGTGATGTATCTAAATAATATTATTGAATATACCTCTAATACACATTTATTTGTATTCAAGTTTAAATTATATATCCATAATCATTAAAAAAATCATAAATTAATAGCATGATATAATCGTTAACTTGATTTGACAAGTAGATCATCCACATAGTCTTCCATTGTTTTTTGTATATAGTCATGAAATATATGGGCCATGGTTTGATAAAAAGTATCCCAAAAATCATTTAATATAAAGGGTATGACTACATAACAAAATGTTAACCATGGTGTAATAAATGAGGTATTTTATTGATCTAGTAGATTAATTTTAATTTTGTTGTATCATGATAAACCATCCATGAATGATAACATCTCATAACCATTAGTAGAGTCAACAATCATGTCAATTTTTTAGAATGGGAAATTATGTTTGGAAAAATCTTTACTTAAGATTTGATAGTCTATAAAACATCTAATATGTCCATTAGGATTTACAATTGGTACTAAAATTGTAATATATAATATCATAATTTATCCTTATGCCAAGCTAATGTAATAGAAGATTAGAAAAATGCATCTAAAATTAGATTTATTGGTTAAAGAGGAAACTAAAAAATTATTAGATGAAATATTTATTTGATATTTTGATTATCTCTAGTGGGTCTCTAGTGAGATCAATTTCTGGCATATCAAAGTAAACCTATGTGAATAATTCTTGGTATTCGTGTAAAACTTGTTGAAAGTATTTTACTGCTTCTTATAATAATAAAACTACTAATAATATTGGTCCCAAATCTTTATCTATTTTGTAATGGAATTATACTATATATTCATTAATTATATTTTATTTATATTCCATATATGGAACCATTAATATGGTATTTAGGCCATCTACTTGGATATGGATAACATGATATTTGATCTTTCTAAAATTTGTCTAGGCAAGAGTTGTGTGAGGAAAACTATTATTATGATATAATGAAGGGATATCCTCATATTCCCTTAGATATTATAATATATATTCATCATTTTAAAATTAATATAATGTTTAAATCTTTGGGGAAACTATTTTATCAATCAGATGAGAGTATACCAATTATAGTGTAGATGTATGATGGACTTATTGTGTTTGTTCTAGACCTGCTTTGAATAAATGTGTATAAATAGTAGCTTGTTTGGTTTTTCCTTTATTATTATTTGTTGGTTTTTTTCTATGACCAATAATTTTATATTCTTTTTAGTATAAGGTGTGAGAGGATGAACATGACTTATGCATGTTTCCCCAATCATTGTCATGTATATCCCTTTTTTAAAATAAATATTTAAGTCCAAAACCATATTATATTAAATATAATAATGGTAATAAAATTAGATATGAAATAATATTTGTGACTCATTTTTTTAATTCTTGATAATAGGTTGCATATGAGTTATGTGATGATCCTTGGGTTGAGTTAGTGTCTAATACTTGAAGGATTATTGATTCAAAGACATGTGTGTGTGTGTACACACACACACTCACATGTATTTGATGAATTTATATTTAAGCATTTATGTAGATTATAAGGTGTTTCATTAATATAATAAAACCATGATATCCTTAATAGATTGAATAATTAGGTCATTAGGCACAACCTGATAAACTATGGCTATCATTCAAAGGCCCACATGTTTATGTTGTGTAGTTTGTCCTAAAACTTATTGTGGGATATTTTAAAATCCCTAATATTAATATTTGAGTATAAAATATATTTTTAATCAATACCAAGTAGGTTTAATAAGTATATATTACCAATTTTTAATCTTTATCCATTTCCCACCAAAACTTTCTTGATTGCTTTGTTGTGAACTTGTATTTTACATACAATGGCATATTTTGATCTTTAATATGATTAACAAGTGTTATTTTTAAAACTATATATTTTCCTTCATAATTTTTAGTGTATTGATAATATAATCCACATAAGTTTATTTTACATCATTTATCATATAATGTTGTATAAAGAAGGACTTTGTAAATATGCAATATTTGAAGTAACTCTAATAGGGAAATTTTGGCATGAGTATTTTTTTAGTTGATCCTTGATATCATATCTTTTGTATTGATTAAATTTATTAGTGGTAATTGATCAAGGGGATTGAGGATTTATATCATATGTTTTTTTGGTTTTAACTATTGGATGGGTCACCTTAACCCTTTATCTTGGGACAACATCGACCACTTAGTCTAATATAAGTTGAGGTATAATATTGGAGATGAGATTGTAATTTTAAACATTATTAAAGCTATGGAGAGGAACATGTTGAATCATGCATGATTATTATTTTTTTATTTTCTAATGAATGATGAATATCAAAACATTTTATATTATAAACATAATACATATAATTTATTTTAAGTTAATTTTGGTACATGCCTTCAAACCATTTGTTTACATATTCGATAAAAATTAAATTTAATATCAAAGTAGAACAATATGAAAATATTAATTTCATGACTTGTGTTAGATAATAATTTTCATTTACTATATCCATGAATAATTTGTATTATTAGGGAATACTTATAAATTGGGTCTGAAAAATAAAACCCTAAAGCTGAGATATAAAATCCTATAATGATGAAACCCTAAATAAATCCTATGGTTTTACACAGTTCAATCAATATAAGAGTTTACCAATATGTTTTAACTATATTTCATTTTAAATAACCTAATATTATATAAAATATTATATTAACCTAGATTACTAAATATACTTTCAAGTATACATCTAAATGTAAAATATTGAAACAAACTAAAATGATTTGACAAATGGAATATGTTAAATATAATAAGTAAAACAAAGGGATGGGTACTTAAATTTTATATTTTTATATCTAATTGTGAATATATTATAACTATGGAAAGAATATTAAAGTAGGCTTGTGATACATCTATTTCAAGAACTATGTTTTTATTTGTACAGGTTTGGTTCCATCAAATCTAGGTCAGTATCAACTATTAATACTAACTTATAATGATCGGTAGTGACATGTTACACTCTATCCTACTCTTCAAAGAATGCATTAGTATTATACAAGGAATTAAAAGTAACGAATAATTTTTTTTCATGTTATATTTGGGCATTCATGATGTATAATTTAATATTTATAGTATTTTCTTTCATGATTAGTTACTATTAGAGGAAATTTTCATGAACAACTAGAAATGTTATATTTATATGTATTGGAATCTTATGTGTAAATGATTTTATTTACATATTTTATTTTTATTAAAATGTTTCATTGATGTGAATATATTCTTAGTATTTTATTATTTATTATAAGTCATGTGAACTACCTCTTTGTTTGACCAAGGTGCTTGCCAGATTGTCCCACCCTCACATAGTGGAATAGAGGGAGAGCATCATAGGGGAGGAGAATACATATTTTGACATTAGGGATAAAAATATTGAAATTAAACCCACACACAAACAATAAAACTCTTGCCTAATGAAATGGATTGAATGTTTATGGTATTTTGTGGATGTGATGTATGCTTCCTTTTACTATTATCACCAAGGTTAATGTTGCATGTCTTGCATTTTTTACAGGTCAATTACTTACCTTGATGTGGAATAGCTCCTTTGGAATGGATATTATTTTTATCTAATTCATTAATTATACTAATATACATTGGTTGTATGAATATTTATGCAACTATTATATGGGCTAAATTTTGGTTTGATGAATTATGAATGGTGATGTGCTTATTTTTATGAATTATAAATATTTGAAGTATATGATGTTTATTAAAGCCATGTTTTTATATTTAAATTAAAGTAAAGTGTGTTTTATTTAATCCTACCCATTTTTGTGGCCTAGGGGATATAGAGAAAAATACACCCAAACATTTATCTTAAAGGAGTTTTTGAAACTTAGGAAAAATAGTTTTTATTGATGTGGAAGGTTTGAGTGGATTTATTACCATGCATCCATTTGAGCCAAAAATAAATTAAGTCTTTACTAAAATAATTGAGAATAAATTGGTTTCTTTTACTATAACTATGGGTTAAAATCATCATTTAGGGAGGAAGCTTATGGTAGGGTTTGACATGTAACCACCATGTAAAAAATAAGCTATGGAATCCTAAGTTAGCATTGATGGATTGCAATATTTAACGAAAACTCAAATTTTTAGGAGAAACTCAATGTCATGAAAAAGGTGGATGAAAATAAATAGAATAATAAAAATTAAAATAGAAGAATTGGGGGACATGGAAGAAGGAATAGGATCATTGGCAAGGGCTACCAACATCTACATCAGAATATAACCCATTAAAGAAACCAAGCAAGTAGAGTTTTCAATATGAGAATAGGAATCAATATGGATTTTTCTTATATTTTTCTATGGATTGAGTTTCATTTAGAATCAAAATTTTGAGTGCTTTCATACTTGGTTTATTACTAGAACTGTTTGAATGAATATGTTAATAATGCCTTGTAAATTTAGGGCCTCACCTTTACAGACATGGGGATTGAACTAGTTTCCATCCATAGGCCTATAAAAGTGATAATAAGACTAATGTTAAGGATTAAAATACATATTATAGTTGTGTTTTTTATGTCTAAGAATTTATCCTTATAAACCTAGGGATGTAATGCATTCCATTCATAAGAACGTAAAAATAGAAATAGGGCTAATGTGTAGGGGAAAAATACATCTTGACAATCAAAATCACCATTGATAGATATACTCTACCTTTGTTTTACTTGTGCATGATGAAATTGAAAGATAAGGAAACTAGTTTCTATTATATAATGGGATTTATTCCTAGTATCTATAGTGAACATAGGTCCTTAACTAAACCTCATGGATTATATTAATACCTAGGTAGAAACTTTTATGATTATAATCCATAGATAAATTATCACTTGAGAATGTATTGTTTCAATATATAAGTGTATCAGACTTGACATTCTCATTTAAATTTATCATTTCATAATTTTATTATTTATCCTTACATAGGAAATTATGGTTTTCCATCCTGATATTGGGTCAAGTTACTTAGATATATATTTTAAATACTTATATTGTATATGTATGGCAATAGAGTGTAAATAATCCTACGTATATATGTATATAATATGAACTATATAATTAAATATAGAGTGTGATTTTGGGTTAAATATTAGTGTCACAAAACAAATAAGCTTTATAAATGTATTCATATTTTATTATACAATCTTATGTGAATATGTATGTAAGCTACAATAAGGGTTATGTTTCATTGGATGTTAATCTATCTCTGTGTGTGTGTGTGTGTGTGTGTGTGTGTGTGTGTGTGTGTGTGTGTGTGTGTGTGTGTGTGTGTGTGTGTGTGTGTGTGTGTGTGTGTGTGTGTGTGTGTGTGTGTGTGTGTGTGTGTGTGTGTGTGTGTGTGTGTGTGTCGCATGCGTACGCATGTGTACGCATGTGCATGCACGTGTGTGTCATTTTTTTCATGATAAGAGTGTGTCTCATTAACAAACAACCAAGATTTTGGGTTTTATTTGTTAAATAGATACCTACCTAGCTATAGGAATAAACAATAATCTATAAATAACCTTATGCATAATTATCATGCTAGATAAATTTATATCACGTTCAATGGTGATTTGGTTCTAAAAAGATATATTTTTAGGAAATATAGAAAGGATGTTTAAATAAAATAAGATGTACCTACATATGTTTACATATATAGATCATCCTAAAAAATAATGTCTAGTTAAATCTATCTTCAAGAAATGAAATAGTATAATAGAATTATATTTATAAATCTATTAATAGAGAGTGTGTGTGTGTGGAATTGAATAAGATCCATGAATGATTTGAATTCTAAAATGAAAATTCTAGCCAAAGTAATGTTATAGCTAATAACATTGTCATTCCACTATATTTTCTAGTTTACATGTGTATGCATGATGTCATATTAGATGAAAGATTTTGTCTATGTGATTACTACATGTTTGAGTGAATGTACTACACATTGGTTATGGTTAAATTCTTGATATTCACACTAGTTTTAATTTCCCTTCAATGAAGGGAATGGCCACTTGTAGTGGGGAGGTTTATGGGAGACATCTGGTTTGTGGTTTGAGGAAAATCACCCTAGTTATGATCTCCCTCTATTTAGTTTATCAACTATTCTAGAGACATACTCATGGATATTGTATTGATTATTGAGTTATATTATTGTTATCAACCCAAGTTTCACCCTATGAAGGAGATTGTTAAATTCCCATTCAAACTTGGACTAATATGGGAATGGCCTAAAGGCTATGGGTGACCTTATAATTAGACCAAACCTCTAGGTTATGGGGCGAGCTACCATTGTACATCACTTGTGGCTCAGAACCACTAAGACATATTGATTAAGGTGAAAAGGGAAAGAAATTACATAAAATAAATCTACTTTAAGGGGTGGTGATGCAATAATATTGCTCATTCATCCACTCAAATTGAACTCTTAACAACACTAATGGACTAGACAAATAATAGAACAACCATCTTTAACAACTCCTATGTAAAAGTGTTTCATGTGGAAGTTGTATTAGGTAGATATAACATAAAGGTAATGATATGAAGGTATGATATGAAACACTTATTAGATAGATCACACTTCAAATTCCAATACTAACACTTTTACGCACCACATGACTTGTATAAGACACCCTATTGACATCTAGGTGAAAAAAGACCTCAAATGGAGGGAAATCCATCACATATTTAAATAAAATAAGTATAATCACACTAGATATCATCATGAAATAGCTACAATAGTTTATTCATCAATCCAATAGGTTCATCAAGTATAAAACTAGGTAGAGTTTCATCATACCTAGGTGAGGGATACAAATCAAGGCCTAAATATATAGAAAAAAGGAAAGAGAAAAAGGGGGAGAATGGCATGGAGGAGAGAGGTAGAGGTAATAAAATTACCATATTACACTCATTACTTTAGCTACAAATAGTTACACATTCTTCTTTCAACTTTCTCTATGTGTTGATGCTCTTCAATAACCCTTTATGCATTGAGGTGGGGTAGTGGAGGTTGTGGTTGAATTGTTAAACCCCTCTTAAATCATGGATACACCCCTAATTTATCAAATACCTCCTCTTACTAGAAGTTAATAAATTAATTAGATGTATTTAAGCCATCATAAATCATACAACCACCTATCCTCCTTTTGAGCATATTGACCAAGTCAAGAAATTGATTTATTTTTCCATTATGACCATGGAATGTGCACTTTAATTATTCAATGCATCATTTATATGGTGTAATTACTCTATTCTAACTCCTCTAAAATTCTCCCTATGTCATTCTTCAACTTTCTTGTTGACCAAATAGGACTAGTAGGCCACTAGGCCTAGTTACATAGTGTTTGTGCTTTAAGATTAATAGTATCTTTAAAACCATCTAAAACGTTAACCTAATATTAGATTATTATTTTAAGGTTTTGACATGCTTTAATATGAATATGAGGTTTGAGGCCTTAAAGTGTCTTTTAAACCTAATAGGCCTCAACTAAGTTTTAGGGGTCTAAGTTACTCGTGGTGATTTGGAGGGATTAAAGATAATTATAATACCCCCATGGAACCTATTTCTATCTCCTCTATTTGCCTTTAAACACTCAAACTCTGACTCTACTCCTCTTTCTTATATGATTGGTTGTAGGTCACTATTTATTATCAACCTGAGTTGTTTGGGGCTACTATAGAAATTTGAGTGGTTTCACTCTCTAATATAGTTTTGATATAGTTTTATGTTCTAAAATGTGATCTTAGGGTGTAAAAAAACCTTTCAATAGAGATTATCCCACTACTATTCTTTGCATACCCTATATAACCAAGCTTAAGGTTTTTGAGAAATCACACTTATGTAGCCCTAAGGGCTTGATTGAGAAACTCCCTACCTTATTTGAGGATTCTAACAATTTGGAAACCTTTTATATGTCTCTAAATACTTCATCAAATATATTTAGCTTCTTAAACAACCCTTAAGCATGTGGTTGCCTTCAATTCCTACACATAGGCCTTTTCAGGTCTAATAGGCCTATGTGGGGCATTAGTATCCTCACTTCTCATATTCAATGGATAAAAACATTATATAGCTATTAATAACTTTGAGAAAACAAATCACACTCTTGGATACAAGTCCCTTTTTACCACTATGCAGGAATCTACACATTTAGGGATGACTATTGATATGCTTAGGACTAACTAAGAATGATTAGGCCATCTATCTCTTTTTTATTATCAAAGAATAAAACTAATGGTCACAAAAATATAGGGTATTCAATTAAAGGCTATGAAATCCTTCCCCACAATCATATTCATATAATAATTAATCATATCTCTCTCATTCTACATGTAGGTGATAGATGGGTTTTTGACTATATGTTGGAAAGAGGGTAGACCCTATTTTATGCATGTGGATTTTCCTCACTTACCAATTTTGGTTACTCCTTTCATGATTTTATCATTATTAAAGTATTATTATGGTATTTAAGGTTCCTTATAGTAGGTCCATGCTCATTTTCTCTTCACCTACAGTCAAGCCTATAGATGATGGCCCTAGGTTTCTTGATTGTACTACAGGTGGGAATGACTTACTCTTGGAATTTGGAGTCATATTGACCTTATGAGTCACATTTAATTATCTCCTTAGAGCTTTTGAGGTATTTAAAACCTTTTAAACTCAATTTTTGGAAGGTCTTCATCTTTACCATGTGCTTAAGAGGTGTAACTATGTCTAATTCCATATGTGGATTTGTGTATGTTTATCTTAGGCCTTTTAGGCCTAATCAAGCCTTAAAATATTTTATCCATATCAAAGGAATAAATTATCAAGTTTATACTTAGGGTTAATAATAAACAAGTACTCACTCCTTAACTTGGTCTAAATTACTTCTTATGTAATCTTAAAGGCACTTAACTCTCCTTCTCAAATATCTGATTATATATGTGAATCTTATCTTTTGAAAACATATTAAGGTAATTATAAGAATCACATCATGAATAATATGAATAATTCCTTAAAAAGACATTTTTAAACTCTTCCATCCTCATGTCACCTTCTAAGCTTGAAACTTATCATAGGTTTACATAAAGGAGTTTCTGATTGAGCTTATTTTCCCATTGAGTGAATTTAATGTATTTGGAGTCTGTCTGACCTTAGATCCTCTCTCATACCTATTATTAATTATATGTGGTTTCAATCCCATTTAATTCCATACACCTTCAAGTTTCTTTGAAGTCTCTTTTAAGCTCAACCTTCATTACTCTCAACCCTGCAGCTACAACCTTTCCTCCATGGAATATTGATAGAGTCTACTCTCTTATGGAGAGTTGGGAATATGTTGACCTTAATTATGACCCCTTATTCATAATATTATCCTTATTCATAGTTTTTTGACCTCATTTATGTTTCTCAACCATCTATACTCCATTTTAATAGCCAACTTCATCATTTAGCATGCACAAAGGCTTGATGTGGTTGTGAGAGATTTACCCTTGCATAGTTGGATGAGGGTGGAGATGATTAATATATAGAACCAAAATGAATGTTGGGAAATATTTCAAATCCTAGTTCAAATATTAGGCTTATGTATATGCTTCTTAGACAAATTGATTACTTTCTATAGGTTCTTTATTCCCACTTGAAAGGGAGGTAACTCATCATCCAAGATAATCACAATAAAGTAGGGCTTAAGGGGTATATTATCCTAATGGTTTGATTTTTTAGTGTTTAAGAAGGCAAATGAGGTATAAAAGGCCTCAATTAACTCATAATATAAGAAAAAATCACCAAGACTTCCATACTCATGCACTAAAAGTTTTTACAATCCATGAAATTGAACTATAGTCTGTAAATGGAGGAAACCTTGGAGAGTTTATTTATTACACACTCCCACACATGTGAAACATGGGTGAAGGTTGATGGATATGAGATACAAGGAAATATACAACACACATTAAACATCTACTCTAAAAAATCTTCAAATATGCACCAAAATCGATGCCATTTCAACTCACTACATAGATGAATAATCTCATTGGAGTGGTCAGGTTGTTAATATTTGTTCATAAAGATCAAGACATGAACCTAAAAAAAATACCATGAATAATAAGGTCAATTTACCCTATTCCTCTACCCAAGAAATCAACTCCCCATTTTCTCTCTCTGATCCATACTATCCACAAACTTGAAATGGGTTGTAAAGGAGCTTGATTGAAGAGAGAGGTCAGTTTTGGACTTGTCTTGAATCCTCTTACAATTAAAATGCACTGAGATGACTGATATAATCCCACCTATACCCTTTGATCTTCCTCTATATATATTGATCGTACATGTCCATATAATCTATAGAATACACTTGAAAATCCTTCTTTTTTTGCATTTTCTCCATGTTTCAAGCTTTAACCTAGCATTGAAGGATAAAGAGAGGGAAAGCATGAGTTAAATAACACTTTAAAATAGGATATATAGTTGGTGGAGTTGGAGAGACACCTTTCAACATATGTGGGGTCCACTTGGTGGGTGGGAAGTGAATATGAGTTTTAAAATGGGCCTTTAAGGATATGTAATTCATAGTGAGTGATAAAATGATTAAATTGGGACCTTTTCAATACTTTTATAATTAAATTTTCATTTAAAACACTTTCCTCTTCTCCTATATTTTTAATGTAAATAGGATTATATGAGGTGATTTATGGCTTAAGTGGGGTTTATGGCAACATGAAATTACTTAAATAACCAAACCATGAATAATGAAATTAAAACACCATTATAACTTCATGTCATGACTTTGAACAAGATTTAGACACCCCTCAAAATGCTTACAAAGGTTATTTCACAAGGAAAATCTTGAAAAAGGCCAATTTACCATGAGAACCAATAACTTCAAACTTGTCAAGTTACCTTAGTTTTATCAAAAGATCCTCAATTTAATCAAAAAATGTCAATACCACTCTTTGGACCTTATAAGACATATTTACACTCCTTTTCTCACTCAAATACCATCATGATTATCTAACATAACACTAAGGACCTAAGATATCTAGGACTTGTGATGATCACAAGTAGACTCTATGACACATCTAATAGTGTTAAAATACTTCAAGAAGTAATTTAGGATACATCATCACTTAGGATATCACCATGTGTAGGATTGGGTGGTTACCATGAAATTTTTTGGGCTATAGGGTTTGGCATTTGGCCTATGAGGCTAAATTTCCAATATTTTTGGTGATTCTCAAGGGTGAACAACCTATTGGTCAAGAGAACCCATTTAATTTTCATGAAAATCATGATTGAACATGACTCATGACTTGACAGACCCTCTATTATCTTGCCAAATAAATAGAATTTAAGGAAACATCATATAACTATAATAATAACCATAAAACAAACATAAAAGACACCAAAACAATAACACCTAAACCTAAGAAAAAATAATCCAAGACACCAACAATAACAAAAATAACTAAAGACTTATGATAACGACTTATTGAAATAAGAAATAACACTATACACAACTAACCTAAAATTATATTCTTTCCTCTAAGATAAAATGGAAAATTTCTTTGTTCACTATGGTACCATGAGGTCTGATTACCATGTCTTTATTTGGGTCCACTAAAAAATTTCTCACTAAATGAGGGATCCCACTTTCAATTGGAGGCATTGGTATGTTCATGGCCTTTTACGAGAGTAGGTGGAGCTTCTAGATCCATCCCAAGGTGCATGGCTTGGCTATGTGAACCAAGCACCCAATCATACTCATTACAAACTTTGTTTCCTTGTATCAATAATGTCAATTCTACCTCAATCATGAGTTGTTCTTGATTTCTCATGTTCTCATGCAATGATTATCTTGACAACCCAAATATTAGTCTTTGGTTAGTGCCTCCATTTTTATCAACTTAAGATGTTGGTTTATCAAAGTCTTAAACTTATTGATAGTTTTACAAGCATGTATACCACATGTCATTAATCTCTCCTTGATTCTGCCTATGAAAGTCAAGATGAGAAACTACCATAGTATTCTTTTCAAGATCATTGTCAAGCTCCTCATGAGGTAGAGATGGGTTATCTAAATCTAAACAAAATTTATCTAAGTCCTCCAAAAAGGCCATTCATTCATGATCAACTAAAAATACATATAATTCATTCTCATTCTCACCATTTACTTATGAAGCATCATGTTGATCAATCATCTCCAACTCTCTGATAGAGTCATAACAAGGTTCTTGATCTATTATAATTTGGTTATCTTCATATTATATGGAGAATGAGATCTCTTCAATCCATTCAAGATCCATCTCATCTTGTTTTGGTGTTTCTAAAACTGAATTGATTTCTCTAAGATTTAAAACATTAGTGGTGTATTAATCTAAAACCTCAAACTATTGTCTTACTCCACCATTCCAATCTATTATGCCAAGTTATTCAATCTCACTCAATAACTCATGGTACAAGTGATGCCAATGGTATTATAACTCAAGATGTGCTTATATTTAATAATGGTCTCAAATAATTTTTTTCCATGATTTTCTCCTAGAGAAGAAGTTGCATGTGTTTTGTCTTCATCCACTTCATCTTCATGACATTATGACTATTTCACATCATCCAAATTTTCTTCATGTTCAATTTTTGATCTACTAGGATGAATGGGGGTACCAATGGTGATATACTCATCATAGATTTTTGAAGTTTCCCCTTGAAAATGATCTTTAAATTCATTTATAACTATAATGTGATCCAACTCTTGAAGGACTATCACTTCATTGATTAATCTTGTCAAGTTATTTCCCACACTTAGATGTTCAAAATATTCATTCAATGTACTTAGTTTCTCTTCATAAGATGTAAGGGTCAGATGGAAATGTACTTCATTTTCTTGTTTGATAGTTGTGAGGGTTCTCTTCCAACTTAGATCTTTAGGAGTATCAACATTAAACACTAGATTATTCTTCTTCCACTGTTCAATTACCTTGTCAAATTCACATGTATCTTGATCTTCATGAGTGACTATATTATGAAGAGCAGATGGGAAATTTCAATAATTTGAGACATATCCTAAACTCATCTTCATATATCTCTCCTCTTCTTGACTCTCTCTCTTTCAAAAATAGGCATAACATAGTCTAGTGTTCTATCCCATGAAGGCCTCCAAGATGAAGTTATTATAGATTATTGAGAAGGCATAGATGGATCTATGAGATGATCTAGAACACACTAATATTGATTAGGAGTAGGAGGTGGATTAAAATATACCATTAAGGTGTTTGGTGTGTAAGGATCAATATGAAACTTAGAGAGTGATTCAAACCTAATTTTAACCCATACACCATACCCAATATTTTACACCATATAAGATAAGTCAAAGTATAATCATCCCCCAAGATTGGCCATAAAGTCACTAGACAAACATAGAGAAAAACAAGGTGACAATTCTAAAACAATGATGTCTTGTACTATTGAAATCTTTGAGTAAGCATGAATGGTAGGTTGTAGGTTTTTGATAAGGCCAAATATACTTTTAGTTTACCCATTCCATTGTAATTTAAATTTTTAATTAGGCTCATACACCAAAGTCAAACTATAAACCACTAGCTTAGGGATAATTGAATTGCTTGCCCTATAATTAAATAAGTAATTATTAATTAATAAATATCTAATGATCACAAAGTTAAGAAAAGGAGATGAATTGTTTACCTTGACTAGTTTTTATTGGTTTATAAGGAAATTTTACTAATAGACAAGGGCTTGGTGTTCAACTTCCTTTTGCTACCATAATTGAATAGGAGGATAAGATGTATTCCATGGAGATGGAGGAGGTTCACAATGAGGTTGATAATATTATCATTAAGGAGGATGATTATATGGATAATAATATTCAAAATAAGGTAGATAGGGGTCATAATGGAGTTGATGTGCATTATAGGATTACTAATAAAGAGATGTATAACAAACATTTACCCCATATACAACTAGAACACTTCATAAGACATGCACAACAATATGAATTATAAACAAGAACCTTCCTTACCCTTAAAATGATAACTTTGTGATGTCTCTCAACATGAATTTTGACTATACATCCATTTCCTAGGTGCTTGAAGCTCTTTGAGATGACTACAAGGGTGTTAGTGAGTCTCCAATGCTTGAATCTCATCCCACTGGGTGTGCTATAACTATTAGCAACCCAAGTTATACCTTATGAAGGAGATTTTTCAATTCCCCTTAAAAATTATACTAACATGGAATGGCCTAAAGGCTTTGGGTGACCTTGAAATTAGATAAGGGTCTAGCTCCCATGGTACATCACTTATGGCTTAGAATCACTAAGACCTACTAATTAGGGTGAAAAGGGATAGAAAGTACAAAAAATAAATATACTTTAAGGGGTGCTGATGCACCAATATTTCTCATTCATCCACTCAAATTTAACTCCTAAAAACACTAATGGAATATACAAGTAACTAAACAACCATAGTCAATAAATCCTATGCAAAAGTGTTTCATGTGGAGGTTGCATCAAGTATCTAGAGCATAAAGGTCATGATATTAAGGTTTGATATGAGGCACTTACATGTCAAATCACACTTAAAAATCCATTACCAACAATTCTACACACCACATGACCTACATGAGACACCCTATTGACATCAAGGTGAACAAGGACCTTCAAGGGATATAAATTCATCACATATGTAAATCAAAATAAGTATAAGCACACTTTATTTCATCATGAAGGAGATACAAGAGTTTAATCATTATTACAATAGGTTTATCAAGTATAAAACTAGGTAGAGTTTCCTCATACCTAGGTGAGGGAAATAAACCAAGGCCTTCAGGCCTAAATATATAGTAGAAAGGGAAGAGAAAGAGGGGGATAATGGCATGGATGAGAGAGGTAGGGGCATTAAATACCATAGTACACTCATTACTTTTGTTACAAATTGTTACATAGTTATCTTTCAACTATCTGCATGCATTGATGCTCTTAAATAACCCATTAGGCATTGAGACAGGGTAGTAGAGGCTATGGCTAACTTGGTTAACCCCTCTTAAAGCATGGATATGCCCCTATTTTGTCAAATTTTTATGGTCCACACTTATAATAATTGGAAAATATGCATAATTAATGTATATCAACTCCACAATAAATATGGGTGGGCCAAGATGCCCAAATACTCAATATATGCATAAATAGAATACCCTTAAGGTAGGGTAACACCATACAATACTCCTTTAGGAAGGAAAAACACAAAATGCCTCTTTAAGGGGACAACCTCCAATATTATCTTATAATATAAGACTCAATGCTTAATTTTTACCTTTATAATGATAATCATATCCTTTATATAGACCTCTATCTAACTAATAATGGATGGGTAACTTCCTAATCCCAATATAGGCTGATCATTACCCAATGCAATAATTCCAAAAGTTACTCCAATATAATAATATATTAGACCCATTTAACTAAGGGGGATGTGTACCACATGTCAACATCTCCACTAACCCATATACATTAATATATCATGTCCCTATATACATAGAATTACTTCCCTCCTTGACATGTTTCATCCCTGAAACATAAGAAGAAACAAAATAATGAGTGTCATTCAAATCATTGCACACTTGTCTCCAATATCGATCATCTAGCCATCAATATGTGATCCTGGTAGGTGATATCTCTCTAATATTATTTCCAAATTCCATTGTGCTCCTTTGATTCTATTTGTGATTATAATTGTACTACTTTGGTGTCCATGCATAATTATTCCTCTTGTGATTCCATGTACCATATTCCACTGCACTACTTTGATTCCATCCATGACCATAGTAGGTATTATTTGGATTATATGCATAGACATAGTTATTGAAACTTTTAATTATTATATAGCCAAAGTGATTATTATTATGACACTCCCTCACATGGCTCCATGATTATTTCCTCTCATGATGATGTGGGTGTCTATATACCTTAATTTTTTCTGATACTTTGACCCTATAAACCTTTTCTTCTACCTCTTACATCTTTTGCTTTGGTGGTTCTTTTGTCTCTTGAGTAGATGAAGTGTTGTGATTTGATTTTATTACTTATTCATCTATGTCTTTGTAATAATATTTCAAATTCTCTTCATCACCTATTTCAATCTCATCCTCATAATTTACATTGACTGTTATTAGTGTCTTTCCCACTATGATATCCTGTAAAGTGACCTTCTTTTTCCTATACCAAAAATTCATGAACTTATTATGAACATTAATATTGATTGTTCCAAAAGTCTCTAACCATGGATATCCAAGAACCATATCCACATCATCCATATCTAAAGCATAAAAATATGAATGTAAAACATATTTTTTGATAATAAGTTTCAAATTTTCAAACACTCAAATATTATTACCATCTACTTGAACCTCCTTAATATTATTTGCCTGAACATGTAGATGTTTGGCCACATTTATGTTGATAAATTTATATTTGTTGGTATGGTTTATGGACACAACAACCTTATTATTTTGAATGCATCCATGAAATTGAAAAATTGACTCATATTGTTTTAGAAACTATTTGAACCCTTATCATCCAATTCTTCTTCTTCTTCTTCTTCTTATTCTTCACTTGCATGTTCTTCATTATTTTCATTATTTTCTTCATCTTATTCATCCTCTATTTCTTTTATATCCCATTGATCTAGGAAGACCTGCTCCATTGCTTTCCATGAAGAATACTTTTATGTGAAGCTCAAATAATTAAACCAATGTTGTGTAGGCTTAGACAAAGAAAGAAATAATTATGTTTACCACAAATTTTTTTGAGTATTATTCTCCTTAAAAAATATCCACCATTCTCTATCATTACTATCATCCTCCCCTAAAAATAATTCCAACTTCATGATCCACAAAAAAAAGGTTTCATAAAACCCTAAAATGTCAATAAATATTTCAAAAATGATCAAAAAAGTCCCAAATTTTGATTGTAGATTCATATTATTATATTAGAACTAAATTTTAAAAAAATGAAAAAATTACACAAATTTTGGTTTATAGAATGAATATATTAAAAACTCTAAAATTTCAACAATGCACTCCAAACATATCAAAAAAATATGAATTTTTTTTGTAGCTTTACTATATTATGGTACAACATTAGTAAAAATTTCAAAAAATGATTACTTATATTTCAGAAGATTGTTGAAATGAGTACAAACCCTAAAATATGAATTACTACCTCAAAAATAATAAAAAAGAGTCTATTTTTTACTGAGGATTTCTTGAAATATTATTCATATCTAGTAAATAAATTGTGAAAAAAATCACAACGGATTGAAAGATATTGATTATTCCAAAAAAGTAGGGTTTTACTCCACACAAATCTCCCAATTAAAGCTCTGTGCTATGTATATATAGACATGATATATTAATGTATATGGGTTGATGGATATGTTGACATGTGGCACACATCCCCCTTAGTTAGTTATATGGGTCCAATATATTTGGATAATGGAGTTACTTGTGGAACTAGTGCATTAGGTAATGGTCAAAATACATTGGGATTAGGATTTTACCCATCCATTTTTAGTTAGATAGAGGTATATATAAAGGATAATTATTGTAGATCAACCCATATACATTAATATATCATGTCCCTATATACATAACACTCTGATACCACTTTTTATGATCCACACTTATAATAATTGGAAAATATGTAAAATTAATGTAGATAAACTCCATAATATATATGGGTGAGCCAAAATGCCTAGATACTCAATATATGTAGAAATGGAATACCCTTAAGGTAGGGAAAAACTATACAATACTCCTTAAGAAGGAATAACTCCAAATGTCTCTTCAAGGGGACAACCTCTAATATCCTCTAATAACAGAATAATTAATGCTTAATTTTTACCTTTAAAATGATAATCATCTCCTTTATATAGACCTCTATCTAACTAAAAATGGATGGATAACCTCCTAATCCCAATGTAGGTCGACCATTACCCAATGCACTTATTCCTCAAGTTGCTCCATTATCCTAATATATTGGACCCATATAACTAACTAAGGGGGATGTTTTCCACATGTTGGCATGTCCATCAACCCATATACATTAATATACCATGTCCCTATAGAAATATCACAAATACCTCTTATTCATAGTAGTTACAACAATAATGATATGTAGTTAAGCCATCATAAATCATAAAACCATCTATCCTCCTTTTGAGCATATTGACCAAGTCAAGAAACTAAATTATTTATACATTATGACCATGGAATGTGCACTTTAATTATTTAATGCATATATTATATGGTGTAATTACTCTATAATAACTCCTCCAAAAGTCTTCTTATGCCATTCTTTAACTTTTCTTGTTAACCAAGTAGGCCTAGTATGCCACTAAGCCTAGTTACATGGTGTTTGTGTTTAAGTGGCCATGGAAAACCTATATGAGACCTTAGGAACAAATTAATAGGTGATTATTACGCCTAAATCAACATAATAAATCATTTCATAAGACTTTTTTTAATCAAAAGAAACCTATAACCTATAGAAACCCAAATCTGGCCACTAATGACTTCCAACCAGGCTTTTGACCAATTTCCACCAAAGTGCAAAATTTGGCCTAAAAACACTAAAGAAAATTATATGAGTTGCACTTTATATATTCAAGTTCTGATTTTTGATAGAGTATCATTAAATGGGGTAATGCAATTTATGAGCCAACTAACTTTGATCAGATCATTTTGAGTCAAATTGCCAATTTCACATCTAGGTGCCTTGGATTGTTCTTTTCTATCAAATCTCTTGCATTAGACACGTACCTTTTTTATTTGTTTTTTTCAAAATCCTAAATAAAATAATATATCTAACACATCTGAAATCACATTCTAATTCACATTCAATCAAAATTTGGACCAATAACAAGGCATTCTGATCAATTTGAGTAATCTGTACATAAAGTGTTTAATCATGATTAAGAGATAATTAAAGAAAATTAGTGCCTAATTAATAATTCCATGGAAATTTGTTGAATAATTATTTTTAGAACTGAATATTTAATATCTACATCATCATGTGACATCATTTCTTGGGAAGACATCCCTAGGCCATAAATGCATAAAATATCAAGGCTAACCCCTCCCATGCCTCATCAATGCCTCCCATGCCTCTTAAATGACCTTATATCCAAAATATTGATGATAATATTTATGTATTTTCAATTACATAATTATATTAATCCTTATCCACACATCTCAATCTTGAGATGGATGGTTCAGGTTGATTCTAGCCATTTTCTATATTCTATAAAAAAGAGGCCTTGCCACATGAATTTGAAGCCTAACTAGTGAAAAATACCATGCTAAATTGATTTGATAGAGATCTCAAATGAAAAAATTATGATTCCAAAATATTGAATCCAAATCCAATCAAAGTGTTAAGGAGAGATGGATGTAGTCAAGATTCCATTGATGTAAACTTCATGAGCACAAATCGAGCAAGCCACTACAACAAAGAATTTGGAGCATCCAAGGAATGTGAATGATTATTGTTTTTCCTTAATTTTTAGTTATGATTTTAATTTCTTTTTATTAATATCACCCTAGTAACTAGGCATGAAGGTGTTATTTTAGTGTGCTTTTGATTTGATTTATCCACCAACATAATACTAATCTCCCCTTCATAGTCAAATTCCTATTTCACATAACCTTGCCTAATTAGGTCACTAGGTCACCTTCTCCTTCATATCTACATTTTATATATTTTGAGGAGAGTTACAAAGGCATTTCTAGTCATATATTTGGGCATATAATGACTTAAGGAAACAAAAAAGTGTTAAACCATCGCTTTTAATGATTTATAACTCCTTAAACTACCTTGTACCTTGTTTACACATTATAATGACCAGGGTATATTCTAAGTTTACTAGATGTTTTAGGTGTTTATAAAGTCATTCATGATTGTTTGAGTAAAATTATATCCATTTTTTTAGGTTAGGTCCGTATTAGGGTTGAATTAGGGTTTTGGAGGTCTACCATCTTAATGATGGTTCATAAATATGAGGCCTCTAATAACAAACTTATGGACATGGATGTTTATTCCATATACCCCAATAAAACCTGTAACAAGTTTAGGCTCCCATGCATTTTGTGTGTAAAGATGTGAGCATAAGATGGTTGGCTTCAAGTTATTTGTGAGGTATTCTATGTAGGTTAATTTATTATAATTACTTAATAACCTTGGTCCACCCAATCCAAATCCCTATTTAATAGATATTTAGTCCATATGGATGCCCAATTTTACGTAGGAACATATGACTTGAGTCCACCTATAATGGAAGATATAAGCATTTGAATGGGCAACTCAAGCTGATGCCTAAACTGTGCAGTTTGAGGTGGACCTAAAGACCAAAATTTTCAATTTTTATTGCATTATTAACTTTGAACATACATCATATTACCTTTAAAATCAACTCACACTTTGACTTGATCTTAGATTCTTAATGGAAGGGTCTAAATGTTCTTCAAGGTGAGTGAGGTTTGAGGCCTTAAAAGTGGCTTTTAGGTCTAATAGGCCTCAACTGAGTTTTAGGTGTTTTAATGACTTGTGGTTAATTTTAGGGTTTAAATATCATTATAATACCACATATCACATATATTTTATTTCAAACACTCAAACTATGACTCTACTCCTCTTTCTTATGTGATTGGTAGTACGTTACTATTTATTATCAGCTTGAGTTACTTAGGGATAGAGTAGAAATATGAATGGTTTCACTCTCCAATAAATATTTTATATAGTTTTATGTTCTATAACATGATACAATGGTGTAAAACACTCTTTCAACTAGGATTCTCTAACTACTATTCTTTGCATACCCTATATAGCTAGGGTTAGGGTTTATGAGAAGTCATAATTATGTAACCCTAAGGGATTAATTGAGAAACTCCCTACATTTTAGGATTATAAAACCTTTTAAACCTATTATATGTCCTCTAAATCCTTCCTCAAATATTTCCATCTCATTAATAAAAATGAAGCATCTGGTTGCCTTTAATTCCTTTTGCACATACCTATTTAGGCCTAATAAGGATGTGTGGGCCATTAGGATCCTTACTTATATTAAATAGATAAAAATATTATATAAGGATTATTAAATTTGATAAAAAAAATCACACTCTTGAAGACATGTCCCTTTCTACTGCTATACAGGCATTTAGACATTTGGGTCTAACTATTGATCTGCTTAGGCCTAACTAAGCTTGATTAGGCCATCTAGTTCTTTTATTTTCTCAAAGAATCAAACTAATAGTCATCTAAATTGATTTTATTTAGTAAAAGGTTATGAACTCCTTCCCCACCATCATCTCCATAGACTAATTAGTCATATCTCTCTCATTCTACATGTAGGTGATAGACTGGCCTATGACTGTATGTGGGTAAGAGGGTAGACCCTACCTATGTATGTAGATTTTCTTCACTTACCAATTTTGGTTACTCCTTTCATGATTTTCTCATTCTTAAATCATTCATGTGGTCCTGAAGGTTACTTAGAGTAAGTCCATGCTCAATTATTCTCAACATACAGTCAAGCCTATAGGTAATGTCCCTAGGTTTCTTGATTGTAATGTAGGTGGGAATGAATTCATTTTGGCCTCTAGAGTCATGATAAAATTTTGAGGCACAATAAATTATCTCCTTAGACCTTTTAAGGTCTTTCAAAACTTTCAAACTTATTTCTTCAATGTCTCCATCTTTACCATGTGCTCAAGAGGTGTAACTATGTTTGATTCCATATGTGGGTCTATGTATGCCTATCTTAGGCCTATTAGGCCTAATTAAGCCTTGAAATATTTTTTCCATATTATAGGATCAAATTTTAGGTGTAAACTGAGGTTTAAGAGGAAATAAGTACTCACTCCTTAACTTGGTCTAAGTTACTTCTTATGTAAACTTTAAGGCACTTAGATCTCCTTATCAAATATTTGACTATCTATGTTAATATTCTCTTTTAATAACATATTAAGGTAATTATAAGAATAAAATAATGAATAATATGACTCCCACATTAAACATACCTTTTTAAACTCTTCCATCCTCATGTCATATTATAAGCATACAAAATATATCAGGTCTTCACAAAGGAGTTTTTGACTAAGCTCATTTTCCCTTGGAGTGAACTTGATGTATTTGGAGTCTATCTAACCATATATCCTCTCTCATACCTCTTATTTATGTTATGAGGTTTTTATCCCACTTAATTCCATACACCTTTAAGGATATTTGAAGTCTATTTTGAACTCAACCTACATTACTCTCAACCTTGTAGCTATAGCCTTGCCTCCATAGAATCTTGACTGAAGTTACTCTCTTGTGGAGAGGTGGGTAGTTATTGACCTTAACTATGACCCTTGATTCCTATTTTTAACCTTATTCATATGTTTATAACCTCATTTATGTCTCTTAACCATATATACTCCATTTTAACAACTGACTTCATCCTTTAGCTTGTATAAAGACCTAATGTGGTTGTGAGAAATTTATCCTTGCATAGTGGGTTGAGGTTTGAGATTATTAATGTATAGGAACAAGATGAATGTATGTAAATAGTGTATATATTGGTTAAAATATGAGTCTTATGAATATGCTTCTTGGATAAATTTACTACTTTCTATAGGTATTTTGTTCTGACTTACAAAGGAGGTCAGCCATCATCTAAGGTAGTCAAAATAAAGTAGGAATTAAGGGTTTGATTGGCCTAATTGTGTATTTTTTAATTTATTATGAAGGTATATGAGGTCTAAAATGCGTCAAGTAACTTTTAATATAACAAAAAACACCAATGATTACATACTCATGCACTAAAATTTATCACAACCTGAGAAACTAAACTATAGTATAAAAATGGAGGAAACCTTAGAGATTTTATTTATTACACACTCCAACACATGTAAAACATGGGTGGATGGTGATGGAGATGAGATATTATGATCTACACAACATATAACAATCATTAATTCTCAAAAAAACTTCAAATATGCACCAAAACTGATTTCATTTCAGCTCCTTGCACATATGAACAAGCTCATTAAAGTGTCCAAGTTGTTAACATTCATTCATAAGGATTATTCCATGAAATATACAAAAAATTACATGAATAATAAGGTCAAGGGACCTTATTCCTCTACCTAAGAGATTAACTCTCTATTTTTCTCTCTCCAATCTATACTATCTACAAATGTGAAATTTTTCATAGGTTGCAAAGGAGCTCAGTTGAAGATAAAGGTCAATTTTTGACCTATATTAAATCCTCTTAACATGAAAACTCTTTGAGATGTCTGTTATGATCCTAATTATAACCTTTGATATCCATCTATATGGATTGATTGTAAAAATCTATATAATTTTCATAAAACACCTAAACATCCTTTTTTCTGCATTTTCTCCATGTTTCAAGGATTGACCCACAATTAAAGGATAAAGAGAGGGAAAAAATGAGTTAACTAAAAATTTGATATATCATATACGGTAGGAGGAGTTGGAGAGACATCCTTTAGCATTTTTGGGGTCCACTTGGTGTGTGGGAAGTGAATATGAGTTTTAAAATGGGCCTTTAAGGATATGAAATGCATAGTGAGTGACAATATGATTAAATTGGGACCTTTTCAATACTTTTATAATGTATTTTACATTTAAAACACTTTCCCCTTCTCCTAGGTTTTTAATGTAAATAGGATTATATGAGGTGATTAATGGCTTAAGGGTGTTTATGATAACATGAAACTACTTAAATGACCAAACCATGAGTAATGACATTAAAACATTATTATAAATTCATTTCATGACTTTGAAAAAGGTTTAGACACCCTTAAAATTTCTTAAAAAGGCTCTCTCACAAAGAAAAGATTGAAAAAGGCCCATATACCATGAGAACCAATAAACTCAAACTTATGAAATTAGCTTAATTTTATCAAAAATATCCTTAATTTAATCAAACAAGGTCAAAACACTCTTTAGACCTTTCAATACATATTGACACTCCTTTTATCACTCAAAGACCATCATGATGATCTAGTGTAACACTAAAGACCTAATACATCTAGGACTTGTGATGATTTCAAGTAGACTCTATGACACATCTAATAGTGTTAAAAGACTTTAAAAATTAATTTAGGATACATCATCACTTAAGAGATCACCATATGCAAGATTGGGTCGGTGTCATGAAAAGTTTTTGGATATATTGGTTAACATTTGGACTAGGAGGTCAAATTGCTAGCACTTATGAAGTTTAGTTGAACTACTATACTTCCAATCATTTGTTATTATGTTTTATAGTGATAAAATATAATATTTTTACATTATTTATTATTATTAAATAAATTATTCATTACACACTTTTACATTATTTTGAATGTTCAAAACAATAGAGGCTATAGATATGACTACTTGAATGAATGAATAATCTAATTGTATCATTGTACTATTAAATTTTTTTGTGTTATGAGATGAATCTTATCCTCTATACTATTTTATGATGTTTGAAATCTAAATATATCATAACGTAACCAGTGGGTTAGTTTTAATTTTTGAAAAATACTATTCTAGATGTATTTTCTATGAAACAGTAAAACATGATGATAATTATTGAGGATGATTATAAATAAATTATGATTTAAAAAATTACATGCCTTTTATTGTAACCCAATGAGTTATAACATGACCTATTCAAAAATATGGTTTGGTGATCATACATTCATCTTCATGTGTCTTTGAAAGCTATGTATGTGTGGTATAGAACCCTCTTGATGCACATTACTTAAGAAATCAGCCTCCTTCATCTTCAAACCCCAAGTGTGCTTATGAGGGATATAAAATTGAAATTTTTAAGAAAATTTAATTATTTTAACTTATCCCAATCACAAATTTTTTATTATTAACCACTGCTTACCTATCTAAAACTCTAAGGATGTAAATCAACCCACATTGTAGTTCTCCCACCTAATGTGATTATGAAATAGTGTTCCTTTTCTATATGTATGCAACTACTAATTTGGATTTGATATTTGGAAATGATTATTTTTACTTGGATTAAATATTATTTGGAATTTTATTGTGACTGTTACCAGTTATTTATTCATAATTTTGGAAGAATAGGGCATATTTACTCAGCATGTATTAGTGTATATATGTGTACCAAATAAGAGCAAAGTATCATGTCAAATGAGGCCTTGATTTATATATATATATATATATATATATATATATATATATATATATATATATATATATATATATATATATATATATATATATATATATATAGGGTAATTTAAATATGGAAATTTGTCATTAATTTTGGACATTATAAGATGTGAAAACCTTAAGGAATGTTTTTGTTTTAAAAAATAGTCATTTTTGGGAGAAGTTCAACATTGACCATTAGGTTAGTATCAACTAGTGATATTGACTGAACTTGAATTTACCAACCTGTGTACATGTGAATGAAACTAAAGGTATGAATTTATTTATGTAGGAGAGTATGTAAATTTGAAAAATTTAGTAAGTTTATTACATGTGTGTAATATTAACATAGTTTATACACATAAAATTAACATTTCAATTAAAATCATGTACTTGTGACCACTCTTTTACACACTTAGATATAGACCTATATTAGGTCCCCTTTTTTTCCCTTTCAACCACCTTTCATGCTCTTATAAGATGATATATTATACCTAAATGAACCTATCCATATACTTATCAACCTTAGACACCTTTTATGCTCTCCTTAACCCTCAACATGGTAAAATTACCCTTTATACACTCACACATTACTAGTGTCTCCCCCCTCTCCTATCTTCCCACCTAACAACAATTAATTTTCCAAATTCAAATCTATAAGAAGTTAAAAAAATGTCCTTAATGAGTCAAATTCATAATATTTTAAATGATATGACTATATTAACACTTTTAAAACCATTTTACACACAATAGGCTTCCACATTGAAAAGTACTAGAATCACACTTGCACATTGAGAGCATAATACCAATTTATCCCAATTTTGATTACATAAAACCCTAATAGCCCAGAGATAAAGTCTAAATATATTTCATAGGCCACAATTCATAATTAAGGATCTAAGGTTTTTAAGGAAAATCAATTACATAGTGGCCTTCTTAAGTGATTTTAAGTTCTTGCACCAAATATAATCTCCACAGGTAAAGGCAAAAAGAACCTAGAAACCATTATTTCTTCACTATAAGTAGACAAGATTTCCCTAAGTTAGATAGAAGTTCCACACCTCTAGTGTCCTCTCCCTAGTGCTATTGTCCAGGCCTATATCTAGTTCTATATTATTGATTCTAGTCACCAGACCTCTCTACTTATCAAGTTTTAGATCCTTATTCCTCCTAGAGGGATAATTTCTAGGTAATTCTTTGTTTTCTCCTTACACTTTGAAATTTTTAATAAGTTTATAGATTACATTAGTTATAAATTAATGAATATTATCACTGTTATATTATTCTTTTGATTTTACACATTAGTGTTGTCATATAGGGTTTTTACTTAAATCCCAAATTTGATCGAACATAGAAAGATCAAAATCATTAGGTATAATGTAGGTGTGAGAGAATGGTGAGTTAGGAACACATTTATGTGATTTAATTGTGTGTGGTAAATGTTTTTCAAGTTTTTCATTATCAAGTAATTAATATTATATGTTTGTATTTACACCAACCTTGTCTGATTATTTATATGTTTCTCAAATGTAATAGCACCCTAATTTAACTTTTAAGGGTTATAGAATTTAAACCTTATGGTGTTAAAGGGTCTGAGTATAGTAAATTAGGGTATAAAATATGAAATAAATATAGCCATTGATTTATGTAAGTATTGACCTAATATTATATTTATAAAAATAAAAATGAATGGCACAAATAAGTACTTAGCTAGAAGCTACCTGAGGTGAAGGATTTGGAAGCTAAAAACTAGTACATGAACTATTCATAGTGTCATAAATAGGATCTAGGTGTCAAAACCCCTCTCAGATAATAAATTTGTATCTTGGATAGTATTATTATGGTAGTAGTGTCCACTTTTGGTGTTAATTTACTCTATTAAATAACTAATCTATACTTATGCGAATAGTTTTTTGAGTTTTCTAAGCATGTTCTTGTATGGATGAAAAACTAATTCATTATCTATGACATGTTTTGACTATTTTTTTATGAAAACCTAGACCTCTATGTTTTTTAGGTATTCGATTGGAAAATGTAAAAAAATTGTGATGTTAGATAGGTAGGTTAGACATCCTCAACAGCCCATTGTGATGATATTTGCCTGCATACTGATACATTGAGGAGGGATAAAGCCCAATATAGTTCTCCCCACCTAAATTCTAAGTCTAAGTAGTATAATCAAAGGAAATAATAGCATTAATTCCTAATGGATGGTCTAAGAATGATTTTGAGATGTTTATGGATGTGTAGAGCCTACACAAAAGCTGAATAAGTGTCTAAATATGACATAAGATAGGTTTAGGTTTAAGCTATGGATGGGTGGTTTTAAGTAACACTCGTGACACTCAAGAGAAATTTTACATGAATAAACTTCCCTCCTTTATTATATAAATAAAATAAAGTTAAATGAAAAGGATAAAGGAAAATAAATGTGCATGGAGATACTCAAGAGGTGAATCCCATGAATCTAGATCTGAGTATGTGAAGTGTGGTCCATTGCATGTCTTACAAATGAAACATGCATATATCAGTCCTTACTTAAGAGATATAAAAATTAAAGACAAAATTTTGCAAAGAGATAAGATAAAGGAAAGAAATGAATACACCTCAATAGGTATGCAAACCAATGCATAAACCTAGTGGCATTCTATCTTTGTGTAGCTAGTAATCAATTAATGAATAACTTGGACTAAACTGAATGGCTTGATCAATACCCATGTGTTGGTAGATCAATAACTCAATTTATCCTTGACTCTATTGTTACCCACCCCTATTTTTTGGATTATAACCTATGAATAGTTTTGATTGGATTGATGACTTATCCAACCCTCTTATGTGGGTTGCTTAAGAACTCAAGTAAAATATGAATCCATCAAGGCATACCTATTAGTAGCATATGCATATGTAAATTAATTTCATAAGGTAAATAAATATATGTGATTTTACTAATACTATATATTATGGTTCTATCGCCAATCAAAAAATATGGAATGAAAAATAGCTTAGGGTCCTTATGAGCACTTGAGTATGTAGCTCATGGACTAATTGATAATGTTAACAACTCTAGATGGAATAAGGCATAAAATTTGGTTTAAATTGATTAAAAAGGCATCTAGATTAATAATATAGGGAATGACAAGGATTTTTCCATTCCATCTTATTAACTGGTGCAAAAGTGAGGATACAAAAATAATGGGCCATGCATATGCCCCCAAATTTGATATCTGTGAATATGTATTATAGACTAAGTTGTAATAATATATATATAAGTATAAAATATTTAAATAGGAGTGATCATGACACACATGATGCCCCCAATATAAGTAAACTAGTATTATTTTGTACAAAATTGAGTAAAATTTGATAATCTATAATTGAATATGTGTAAACTTGGACTGTACCTTCTATACTTTTCTATAAAATCTATATTTTCCTATTTTTGGGGATACTAGATAGTAACATCATACCTTGGATAGTAGAGCTATATCAATATTGTCCAATTTTGGTGCTATTGTCCAACTATGATGTTTTTATACCACACTAACTCTGATCTCTATCTAATTATTTACCTTTGTGTTTTCATGATTATGATCACTATATTTTATACTTGCATGTTGAAAATGGTACTCTGAGTACATTTAGATGGCATAATATCTATGATAAACCTCTAGGAATGCATCTTATTTTAAGGGGAGTTATTGAACCTATGCAAGAACTATCCTCAAAATAAAATTATTTGCATGATATGTGTTACCCTGAGCATATATGATATCTACATAATGAACCAATATAATGTGTACACATGACATTGGAATATAGGATAATATAAGCATAATTTTTTAATGTATGATGTATGTTATATCTATCATTCAAAATGTTGCCAAGATAGATATAACAATGTAGGCATGTGTATGAACAATACATATGAGTAATAAACTAAGTAACTACCTAGGGTAATGGGGCATGATGTCCATCAAGGCACCTATGGATGAAGGAGAGATGTATTAGGTCCCTCATCTCATATAAAACTATAAGGTGCAATAATAAATATACAAGTGTCATGGACATGATGCATACATAAAGGCATACATACAACACACATGAGGCACACAAAGTAGGCAAGTGGACATAATATAAGGGACATGGGCACATATCACTAAATCTAAGGAAGTTATATATATATATATATATATGTATATATATATATATATATATATGTATATATATATATATATGTATATATATATATGTATATATATATATATATATATATATATCAGGAAATGTTTAAATGTATAAATATACAAATAATAAGCAAATTGGCATGGATACACATGGAAGGACATGTTCAAATGTCCGTATACACAATCAAGAAGGCACACACAAGGATATGGGCACATGTCCAAATCATACATATAATGAAAGGAAATGGCATAGAACCTTATAACAATGTCATATTCAAATGACCTTGAATAGATGTAAAATCATAGAGACATAATCAATTCTTAAATAATAAAGATATAAATAAAAGTATGTATGAACATGTGGTACAAATCTGTATAAGAATAAAGATGTACAGAAACTGAGTCTAAAATAGTAGTAGTTGGTAAAAAAATATATGTAGTGTAAGATGATCAATATCAAGATATAAGAAATGATAAATATATGATATATATTATAGAATGATGTATCCTGACAATCAAAACTATGTATAGGATGCCCCTAAATGGGTTAATGTCTCAAATGAGGAACCTATTTATATTCCCCCAATGGGTAGATAGTATCAAATGTAGATATGTGTGGATAACCTAAGTATTATAGTAATATATGAACACTCAAAAATAAGTGAAGCATGTATTTATGATAAAATTGACTACAATAACATATATAACATAAATATAATATAATAATAAATGTAAACACAAAAATACATACAATTTATAATTTGTATTTTCTAAGCAAATATTTGAATGTTTTTATGTTTTTGAAATATTATATATTTTTTTGTTTTTTATGGATATTAAATATGTACAAGAAACATAAAAATGAAACTATATACAAGGATCAAGAATGAATGAAACTATGTACAAGTAAATGATGGAAATAAATGAGATAATGTACAAATGAAATGTAATGTCTCTATAGATGTAAGAGTACATCCATGGGATGTGGATAATAAAATGGTGGATCTAGTGGGAGGTCATCCAATTTCAAATACTACATCTACCCAAACTCAAATAAATCATCATAATAATGATCATCATACCATGTTATCTATATAAGTGTAGCCTTATCCATAGATTTAGCTTAAATTCTGTGCATCTAAATAGTATGTTGATCTACTATGTAAGAATCCTCCCATATAGTCCTATCATAAACCACATTAGACAAAAAGGTATTTATAATAAGTCTATGATTATCATTTGATCTACCATGTAAAATATGAACTATGTGTCCCTTATGACTAAATTTCAAGCATATATTCATGTGATAAAATATGGCATCCATTTCATGTAACCATGTACTTCCAAGGGTAACCTATATATGAGTGTTTGTGATCATGATGAAGAGTAATATGTTGGCCAACTTTAGATGACATGAAATTGGTAGTGTGATATGTATTAATGAATCCTAACATTCTATAACATGTTTTATCTCATACTCCTAATGTCGTATGTTATATAAGAATGTCAAAATGTAAGTGTTACGATACTAATATTAATCTATAACAACATAAGGGATGTATTAGTACTAGATGAAAAATAGGATAGCCAAGGGATCATTTTGATAATATTTGTGTCAATGAGTATTATATCATGGTTCTTTTATTGGTAGAGGTGGAGGCTATGTAATATGGATAGTGCCTTAAGCCTTGAAATTATTCAAATTTTGATATAATGTTGAGCATGTATATGTATCATGCCTTATAAGATAGTGAAAATGATAAAAATGACTACCATCATGCTATGAAAATATATTAATGGATCTATGATTAACTATGGGTAATGCCATCAATCCTTTTCCCAGTAATATATGTATAATCTTATGTGGTCTTTCATGAGAACCAATTATCTAAATTCATATAACTAGGTATATATATATATATATATATATATATATATATATATATATATATATATGTAACCATATGTATTGAGCGAATGGAGGAATATTCCTATAATCTTGATTGAATGGTTGGGCCTATAGCTATAAGACTATGAAATAGTGGTGTTGCTTATGTGGGAAAAGACATGAGTGCCTTAAAATCATATCTATACTATTTGGGGCCTACAAGTGTGAAACTCAATCTACATAAATAGTCATCAATGTCAATGGGTGTGGTACCATCCTCTTTAGTGGCTTGGGAATCTATATCAGTGTTTTAGATATATACTTCCTCTAAATTAACATGTAATGATAACTGTACTATGAGAATCCCATTATCCATCATGGGAAGGGATAAATTTTTTATAGGAGGGTCCTCTTCCATCATTGGTGAAGATAAATATGTTGTAGGAGGATTTAGAATATATGTATAAATAGTGGTGCTATATTCCCTAATATCATATTTATAAATATATTCTATCAAAAGAATGTGAGGTGAGGACTTTATACAAAATTTAGATGTCCCATTTGGAGATGTAGGTAGAGAAGTAAGCTCAATAAATATATAATATTTGAATGGTTATTTATCATCTAAACAAGTTTATAAACATCCATCATGTAAAAACTTGACATAACTATGCAAGGTAGATCGTATGGCCTCCATATCATGTATCCAAGGTCTCTTAAGTAACAAGTTGTAATGAAAATGATTAGGATTTACTTGAAATTGTGTAGATAAGTTTTTTGGCCCAACTATGATATCTAATGTAATATCCAATTCCTATCTAGGAATGCCATCAAAACATCTAATGTTATTATATGTATTCTAAATTGATGCTATATCAATCCCCATAGTATGTATAAATGTGAGGTTTCGTATGTTAATTTCTGAACCACTATTAATTAGAAATAATTTAATAGAGGTGCTATTTATTTGTGCATAAATTAAGAGTGGTAGATTTTGATTAATAATTAATTTTAAGGTAAAATCCTCATTAGAAAAAGATATAAAATTCTCAATGTCCTTGATAGTGTTCATGATCGGTGAAAAATAAGTTGTCTTTGTGTCATGGGTTAAAGATGTATGATTGAGTGTTTGAAAAAGAATATCTTTGAAAATAGTTACCTTTTGGAGTAATTATAATGTTTAAATATAAGTTGGTGTATTTCTCAACTGATCCATAATATCATATGCTTTGTGTTGATCCCTACGTCCCATTGTAGTGTTTTGGGGACAAAGAGAGATGATGGGACTACATTTTTCTTGTTTAATCTAAGGAGGCATCCTTTTCTATCTAGTAAAAACTCAAATTTTATTATCTATTATTTTCTTAGGGCAAGTAGTAGAGTTGGGATATTAGCGAAGGTAATCAACTAGTCTAGGTTGAGGCAAAATAGGAGTACTCTAAGTTTTATGTCATTGAGTAGTCACCAGAGGTAACTCAAAGTGAGCCATGCAATAATGATCCTGATAGAAGTGGTATTTAAGAGAGGGTGGACCAACATGTGAAATAAATTTAGATCTAATGTGATCTATGATATAATGGGCATACATGTGCATCATTATACCAATGGTAGGTGATAAGCATGCAAGACAAACCACTAAACTTTACACCAAGAAGTAGAAAATGGATTTCATCATGATAATCATGTTGAAAGGTTTCAAACTGGAAATTGAGAAATTATATAAATATTAAGGGAAACCCTAATGGTATAGTAGGGTTTTAAACAATATGCTCAAAGTAAGTGTGTTCACCAAATGATTTAACTTTTAAAGGTTATGGAGTTTAAGCCCTAGATTATTAAAGGGTTTGAGTATAGTAAATCATGGTATAAAATATACAATAAATATAAATATTGATTTTTGAAATAATTTACATGATCTAATGTTTATGAAAATAGTAATTAATGATATAAATAATCACTTAACTAGAAACTACCTAAGATGAACCATCTAGAAGCTAAAAACTTGTATAGGAGATAGTTTGAGTGTCACAAATGGGATCTAGGTGTCATAATAAATCCTAGATAATAGTGACATACCTTAGATAGTAGCATTGTGGATCTAGTGTTTATTTTTGGAACTAATGTCCTCTTTACAAGAACTAATCTCTACTTCTAGTAGCAGTTATGTCCAAGTCTACTAAGCCTGTTCTTTTATGGATGAAATATGCTTCATTATCTATTACTTGATATGACTAATTTTATATGCAAACCCTACACCTATATATTGTTAAGGTATTAATTTTTCATAAATATAAAAAGTGTTATGCTATCTAGGTAATCTTAACATCCTCAACACCCTGCTATGATATTATTTTCTTACATACCAATTTTTTGAGGAGGGATCAAGCCCAATGAAGTTATTCCCACCTAAATACTAGTGCAAGTGCAATTAAAGCTAATATGAATTATAGTTTAAGTTATTTGAATGATGATTGAGAATGTAAATCTATGTATTCTAAGCTTAGAATGACTACAGATGATTTTATGCATAAGTATACAAAATAAAGATCAATAATAGTTATTATGCACAACTTATTATGAGCTTGTTTGTATGTATTTACAATTAATTTCCATATAATGAATAAAGGGATAAAATTCATGTATATATATATTGATTTGGTGATTTTGAGGGTTTGAAATAGGTTGAGGCAAATCCTACGTGTCTTTGTAATTCAAAATATATCCATTGGCAATAAAAAGAGAGAAAAGGATAATATCATCAAATTGGGACACTAGAATGGGGCACTAGTGTCCAAAATATGGCACTAATGTCTAGGTGGAAGAACTTGAGGCACTAGGTGATTATATGCCTAAGGGAGGGTCTAAGACTAATTTTAATATGTCTAGGGATTTAAAGACCCACATGAAATGTAGATAAGTGTCCAAATAGGCCCTAAGATAGGTCTAGGGATAATCTAGGGATGGGTGGTCTTAAGCAACACTCTTGGCACTTAAGTGAAATTTTAGATGACTACATACCCTAATCCACAAGTTGTTCAATTTTATTTTATATTTGATAAAATATGTTATCTTTATTTTCATTGATATGATAATATTAAAAAAATGATCTTTCCCCATTCATGTTAGGTGATGTGTAGGGACATGATGATTAGAAAATATCTTGATCAATCTCCTATCAAGGATCATTTATAAAATAGCACTTGGTTTATCTGTGAAGCTATAAAATTAGATTATTCCTAATTTATCATCTATTTAAAATGTAGACTATAATTCTTAATGCCTCTCTCCAATATCCATCAAATAATATAAACTCATTTATCATATTTCTATCCATCTCTTGAACTATCATATTCTTCCTTTCCACTACCCCATTATACTAAGGTATCTTTGCTATTGAGAATTGTCTCCTTATTTCATGAAACTCATAGAAGTCATAAAACTCATTGGAGTAAAACTCTCCTCATCTATTATATCTTAGGAACTTTATCATCTCATTTTTTTCATTCTCAAAAAGAGCCCTAAATGCCTTAAACTTGTCCAGAGCTTTTGACTTTTCTTTCAAGAATGCAACCCAAGTCATTATTTTGTAATCATCTATGAGTAACATTAAGTAGATATCTCTTTTAATCCTTTTAATTATTGTAAGACCATAGAGATAAGTGTGTATTAACTTTAAGGGTCTTATATTAGAGTACTCCTTGGACTTGAACCTTCCACTAGTTTGCTTACCATATTGACAAGCCTTGCAAAGTATGTTTGTAGGTTTGGTGATGTTAGGCATGTTATTCACATACTTCTTAGTACTAATGTTGACCATATTGTCAAAGTTTAGGTGACCTAACCTTATATGACATATCTAACTTTCATATATCTTAATCCTAAATCATCTCTCCTTCTTGATCTCATTCAAGACATAGATTGTTATTAGTCCTCTTAACATTAGAAATTAACCTACCTAATTTATCTCTCATTATCTCACACTCTCTATCATGAGATGTTAGTGTGTGTACTTGATTTCACATTTGAATTACACTAGAAAGTTATGTTTCAAACCTTCCACATACAAAACATTTTGTGTCTTGGTCCTTCCATTATCTAAGCTCAAGACACCCTTGCCAAATACATTGGTATTTGTGTTGTCTCCAAACCTCACTATTATTGAAACATTATTTTTAAATGATATGAACTTATTTATGTCTCTTATCATGTGTTTTGAGTAACCACTATCTATATACCATTTAATGCCTTCATCTTGAATGTGAAAGCTAGTTTGAGATAGCATAAAATCCTCTTTGGTCTTTTATTCCCCCTTGGAAAATAGTCCATATTGAATCTTGAGCTTAATATGATCAGCCCTAAATTGTTTTGGATTCCATAACAATGTTTTATTCTTCTCATGCATTCTAAGAAATTCATATGTATTAATTAATCTTGAGATTATCCTAACTATATCAGAGTAGAATATTGTAATTTGTCTTATATTATGATATATTTACCAAAAATATTTTTTTACTTATCTCTTTACTGATTATTTATTTTCCCATGGTCCCATGATGACTTATCCTTTATTGCATTGGGCTACCTAATTGGTCTTTTAATGTTGGTACTCTTGACTTGTTCTGACTTCTCACACTCTTTCTTAAAATTTCTCATCTTTTCTATGAGATTCTCATGATCAACCTTCAAATAATCTATCTCTATCTTCAATTGGTATACTTAACTTCTTTTGACCTAAACCTTGTGTTGACACCTTCTAATTGACTCTTGATATCCTTGATAGTCATTTTTTAATTCTTAAAATCATCAAGGGCACTTATGAGCTCAAATTAAAGGTCTAATTTAGCTTCTCCTTCTTCACTATCATATTATGCTTATTCATCATACATGTCATCTTATTCCTTTTGGTCATAAGACATATTATGCTTCGTAGGATCACCTTCAAGATATTAGACTTTTTTTAAAGGAACAGGCTTTGATACCAATTTTTAGAAGCACAATGATTAAGAGGGGGGTTGAATAAATCTCATAAAACAATTTTTCACATGTACTTTAACATTCCTTGAATCATGAAAGCAAGATAAAGATATAGTAATGAATAAAGAGTCATTCACATGAGCATAACACAAGAAACACAAATATGAATTGGAAACCATAAAAGGGAAGAAAACCAAATGATATATGTAAATATACTATATTATTATAATTCAAAACATCAAATTTAGTGAAACACAAACTTAACATGGAATAGCAACCTGAACTAGCTAAGCACCAACCCAAGTAGGATTTAGCAAGTACCCACCTACAAGGAGGTACCAACCCCCTAAATGAATCAACACCAGCATAGATAATTGATTTATTTTTTCACCTTTATATCACCTTATTTTTCAACCAAATTATTATGAGCATCTATTTATCTCTCCACACTCTTATCCCTCTCAAACTACCTTCTAGGCCTCTTTACTCTTCTTAACTTCATTAGTTCTTTTGACATTTATTTTAATACATAGTAACCCTATTATATATTAATTATAATTTATATTCACACTTATTATGGTTTAAAATACCTCTTTTAACTCTTAAAATTACTATATCTTTTGATTAAACTCAATGACTCTCTAACTAGTCAATTAGGGCTATTAGGCCTTGTTCTTATATTAGGCTCTTGCTCATATACCTATTATTATGACATACATAATTTAAAACTTATATTTTACAAAAAATAGGTATTAATAAATGAAAAAAATTAATTAAACATTACAATAGGTCAGTCATAACATATAGGACCAAAACCTCTTTTAGGCCTTAAGGAGACCTAATTCAATTAGGCCTTCATTATCACACGTTACCCTTTGATATTATTAGAGCACTTTAAACTTAATAAAATATATAAAAAATTAATATTTAACAAAAATAAACCCTAAATATCTCATATTATTTCTATGACACCTTTTATCTCCAACCACCACTTGAAGAATGTCATTAGTAATGTTCACAATTAGGCTTGTGCATACCCAGAAAGTCTATATTGAACTAATAAAGATAAAACACAAATTAGATAAGAAAACATGGAAATAAAAAATATACACAAAAATTTAAATAAATAAATAATTTAACCAAGTTAATTATACTTCATTACACATGGAAAAAATACTCAAAAACACTCCTGCAACTTGCTCACTCAGAACTGCCAATTTTCCTTAAAGACCAGTCATGGTGATTTCGAACATCAACACATATGTAAACTTTAAAAGAGTTAATATGAATATGTATGATACTATGTGATCATTATACCATTATTAGATATACAAATAATATTTTAAAATTTCAATACTAGTCTTGCAGACCAATCTCATGACCTCACTATACACATGCTTCATTGAGCTAGACAAGCCAACTTGTGAGTAATGTTTTGATATATAAAATTATATCCAAAAATTATATATAACATGAAATTTTATTAAAATAATTTAAAAAATTATTAATTTAATTGGATTCATACCTTACATTATAACACATATGTGATCATCTTCTCAGTTATGTATGGGTTTCTTAATGTTTGCAACATTAGGCTTGTTAGAAACTAGTTGTCTTGGATGACTAGTTTACCACACTTGAGGGATATAAAATTAAAAAAAAAAACAACCAAATACATCAGATAAAATTATCAACCTTATCCATCTAATTATTTCCATACTTTGAATTGGTCAACTCTTACTGCTACAATAAATCTCCAAGAAACTAACACTTTCATATAGGGTCTACTCACACACTTGATAAAATAATCACACCTAAAGGTTCTTGGGATAGTTAAATTTAATGTTAAATAACTTATATATACATATAAATCCATTACGATCACTTTAAAACAACTTATTTCATATCAGGTCACTATTAGGGTTCTTTGAAGGTTTAAACCATCTTCTACTATTAACAATCATTCATAAAGCTTAGCCCCTCATTATAGAAAATAATGCATAGAAATTTGAGATAGTAACCTTAATCATATAATATGAATATATTATTTTCCCATGTATAGGTTACACATTCCAATGAAAACTTGAAATTCCTTCTCAGGTTGAGAACCCTTCATTCTGTGTACTCGAGAGACCTCAAAACCATTTTCATGCATTTTTTTAATAACCATGTATTTAATTTTTTTTTAAATAATTAAAATAACCTATAATACCTATAAAAATACTCACATAACCATAATTTCCTTGTAAATATAACTTCATATGCCATTATTCTAAACTCTCTCTTTGTTCTCTTAGACATTGACTTGCAAACCACATTAGGCCTAAAATCTAACCTTCATACTTTTTTCCATGCACTTTCCTCATCATTATAAAACTAAAAAAAATAATATATAATTATAAAACACTAATTTACATCCTTTTTATGCCTTTATAACACCTCATGACACTTTATTAAGGCATAGTTTAAAATTAGTCTAGTTGTAGAATTGGACTTAAGGTCTTACCCATGTAAGATCACTTTGAAACTATCCTAAATGATGAAATGAATCATATTAATTATAAATAAACATTAATAAACATACTATGCCTCTTTTTATCCATTTCACTAAGTCACCATGCTCAAACCTTCTCATTAGGACTTTACATTCCATGACTAGTGTCATGATTAGGCTTCTCAAGTAGTTGAAACTTGACAACTAGCCTTGAAACAATCCTTGATTCTTATAAAACTTTCTCACATTCCTTAAATGATACTAAAACATTTTCATACCTCTCAATGATTCTATAAAACAATAAAATTCTTTAATGACCTCATGAAATCCTTTCTTAAGAACCTTTGACATCAATGACAATGTCAATGCCAAACTTCAACAATAGAAACAATGCTCAATAGGATATGGAGGAATAGGAATAGTAATTTGATAAAGTAAAAATGTTTCCTACACGTCATGGGTGGACATCACATGTGTATAAAAAGGTGAAAACATAGGATGATTAGATTTGAATACCTATGGTGATATCAATATCTACAAAAGGTACATTAATAATAATTAAGGGCTCATGTAATTGTTCCTTAGATGTGGAAATATTAGATTTTTGTAGAACTTTAGATGATATGATTAATTTTTAAACCTTATCCCCTTCATGAGGTTTTTTATTAATTAAATTTCAAAAATTAGACAATGATTTAACTTATATAACATCTACCCAATTAAGGTCAACAAGATGGATTCTATCATGATATTCACGATTATCTTGGTTAACATGTACTAATTCATGAATTTCATCATTAAAAAAATGATATTATATTTTTATATATTCACTAATAATAGTTACATCAAAATAATATGAATAAGAATGAATATTCATCTCATTTATTTTATCCATTTTAGTTAAAACTAAAATAATTTGATTATGCTCAATATGTACACCACTTATTCTAGCACTTTGCTTTAGAGAGATAAGGGCATCGACCTTGTTAAATGGAATAGAATGAAATCATGAAGATATTTATAATAATAGGGATAAAGTGAAATGGGGAAATATAAATCTAGAATGGAGGTCTATAGTCCATCACCGAGCTAGGGCAGCTGTGCCCTGGCACATTTTCATTGTGCTTGCATTTGCGCTGGAGGGGGAGGGGTGTTTGTTTGTTAGTGGGGGGTAGGGTGTTACGGCCTTGGCTGTCTCTTTTTTTGGTTAACCATTTTTTTGACTATAATTTTGCATTGTGAGATCCTTCTAGTCAACATCCTGTGAACAGGTCGGTGGAGTTGCCAGGAGTGATTTCATTGCTAGAGAGTGTCCTATGGCAGGCGTAGTTATGGCTAAGAGTGCACCTTCTAGGACTAAAACTGGTATTAGTTTTAGTGAAGTAGTGGGCTTGAATTTACTAGGACAGGAAGTGAGGGTGTATGAAAATGCCTTCTTTTCTCAGACTACAGGTGTCACGGACTCGAGATTGCCTAAAGGATCTCAGATCATGAAGATTAACGATTGCCTTGAGTGATGCAAAGAAAGACGCAAACTAGTAATTCCTTTTGAAATGATTGTTGAGGATGTAGAATACTACTCTAAGCATTCCTTGTTTTGAAAATTCTTAGGATTAAGAGTCTCCCTTCAATTTCTAGAGAGTTGGGCTCAGAGAGTGTGGGAGCCAGAGGGAGAAATAGATGTCATGATGCTCGCAAACAACTACTTCAAGTTACGTTCCTCTACCTAGCTGAATATAATAGGGTATTTGAAGGGGGCCCCTATTTTTATAATCATGTAGGGCTATTTGTCAAACCATGGCATGCAGGCTTTAACCCTTCTGAGGAGCTCCCAAATAGAGTGTCAGTGTGGGTTTGATTTCCCATATTTCTAATAGAATGTTGTTGTGAGGACGTTCTTCATATGCTTGCATCAATGCTCAGTATACCTATAGGATCTTCAACACAAACCTTGGGTAAGAAAGTTATGACTTTTGCTCAAATTTGCATGGAAATTGATATGAGTAAACCATTTCCAGATGTGGTAGAGATGTGTGCGGGCTCATATTCCTGGGTGTAACAACTAGACTATGAGACCCTTCCTTTTTGTTGTCGCCTTTGTCATGAATATGGCCACCTAGTGTGAAGATGTCCAAGAGCCAAGCTAGTGGAACAACAACCTACACGTCCTCCTAGTAACACTCCTGGTACTGATAAAGGGAAGAAGCTTGTTACTGGGGATGGCAAGGATGTTGAGAGCTTTGTTTAGGTAAAAGCTTGAAATCATAGTAGAGGGTTGAAAATAACTCTAAGGGATTGATAGGAGGAGGATAATTTTAATATATTTAAGGTCTTGGATGAGTTGGGGTAGCAAGCAATTAATCTAGGATTGAACAATGTTGATCAACTTGTGGTGGATTCAGGATTGGAGATTAGCTCTGCCAATCTTCCCTTTGGTTTGTAAGAGGAATTTTCCATGCCTATAGTCATAGATGGATAGTTAGGGGAGCAAGTGATGGTAGATCCAAATGCTGATATGGGGCAGGGATTAGAAGAAGCAGCTCTTGTTACACAGACTATGGTTTCAGAAATGGATAAATGAGGCAAATATTCTCCTCATCTGGGCATTTTTCAAAAAGATGGGAAGAAAGGGGCTTTGGAGAAAAATTCTAAATTAGGATGAAAGGACCTGGAAAAGATTAATATGATAGGGGAGACCTTGGTGGATTCAAGATTTGTTAAGACCCTAGACTCCCATTTCTTAACTCCTCCCAAATGATCATCTCTTGGAATGCAAGAGGCTTGAATAATGGCCCTAGACAAAAAGCTATTTGGGAATTAGTTCAAAGTCATTATCCTAATGTTCTCTTTCTTTATGAGACTAAGGTTTCTGTGGAATGTATGATGAGTATCTCACCTAAGGTATGGAGGCAAGGTCAATTTTAGTGCATTGGAGCTCAGGGATCTTCGGGGGGTATGTCATGTCTATGGAACCCCTATAAGATCCATCCTATGTCCTGGATTTTATTTAGGTCCTCCCTATCCATGGTTTCTTTGTACATTGAATCAAGGGAATCTATTATTTTTTATAATGTCTATGCTCCAACGAATTTCCAAGGTAAAATCTTGGTATGAAATAATATTCATGTGGTTCATAGATTATTTCCTTATTTACCATGGATTATTGCTAGAAACTTTAATGACATCCTAGATTTATCTGAGAAATGGGGAGGTATTATGAAAATGGAGCCCTCCTCAATCTTGCTTAGAGACAATATCTCAGCACTTATTCTCATGGACATCAAGCCTAGCAATGGTCAATTCATGTGGAACAATAGAAGGGTGGAGGATAGGTGCATTGCCGAACTCCTTGACCGCTTCATGGTGTCATGTTTTTCGGTGGGTGAGTTGTGGTCTTCCAGCTTTGAGATACTAGATTGGAGAGGTTCTGATCACTAGCCCATAAAGATCATTATTTCCTCAGCTAAGGTGCCTTAGAAGCCACCTTTTAAATTCTAGCTCATGTGGCTCAGGGACCTAGACCTGTATGGATGTGTTGCTGAATGGTGGAAGAGAGGCAAACCTGGTTTTAGTTCAAAAATGTATATTTTTGCTAAGCTTTTACACTTTGTTAAGTATTAGCTCAAATGCTAGAACTAACAATGCTTCAGAAACATTTACCAGGAGAAAAATGTGGAACAAATCCAATTGAATGATGTTACCCAGATGATTAGGGAAGAGGGGGCATCTGAATATCTATTATGGGAGGAAGCTAGAGCTCTAAAACTTATGGAGGAATGGGAGCTGAGAGAGGAAATCTTCTGGAAGCAGAAAGCATGGAATGTTTAGCTTCAAGATGGGGATAGGAATACTACATTCTTCTTCAATTTAGTGAAAGCCAGACAACATGGTAACTCTATATCTTCTTTGGTGATGGACAGGGGAGAGATTATCCATTCTACCCAAGGTATTTATAATGAGGCTGAGCAGTATTTTGCTTCTTTATTTTGGGAGGAAGCGTAGGGGGACTTGGCTACTGAGGCTCAGGTTCTCTCCTATATTCCTTATTTGGTTTCTTTGGAAATGAATGAGCATCTCATGAGAGCCATATCTATGGAGGAGTTAGAGAGGACTATTTTCCAGATGCAAAAAGGAAAGGCACCTGGACTAGATGGATTCCTGATTGAATTTTTCCATGAATTTTGGGACATTATTAAAGCTGATTTATTGGCTATTGTTCACGAATCACAAGAGAATAAGTAGATGCTCTAGGCCTTAAACTCTACCTTCCTGGATCTCATTCCTAAGGGGGAGGGAGCTGATCGGTTAAGTCAATTTCATCCCATTTTCCTTTGCAATGTAATTTATAAAATTATTTCTAAGTTGATTTCTAAAAGGTTAAAAAGGTGGCTTACATTGCTTATTCATGAAGAGTAAAGTGGATTTGTGGAAGGACATCAAATCTTGGATGGAGTGGTTGTGGCTACAGAGACTATCCATTCCATGGCCAAGTCTAAAGAAAAGGCTATGTTCATCAAGTTAGACATGAGCAAAGCTTATGACAGAGTCTGTTGGTCATTCCTTCAAAAGGTTTTGGGTGTTTTTGGCTTTGAAGAGGAATGGATTCGTTGGGTTATGAGTTGTGTGAATTCAACTTATTTCTTAGTTTTGATTAATGGAGAGCACTCTAATCTATTTGAGTCCTCTCGGGGCTTGTGGCAAGGCAACCCTCTCTCTCACCTATTTCTTCTTCTAGTGGAATGGCTAAGAAGGCTGATCAAAAGGAATGTGGAAGGGGGATATATTTAGGGCTGGCAATGGGGAGGAGGTCTCCCTATACTATCTCACCTATAGTTTGTGGATGATGTGGCTCTGATGGGAATGGTGACTATTAGGGAGGCTTCTAATATGCACAAAGGCTTGGATGTTTACCTTGAGGCTTTAGAGCAATTAATTAATGAGGGTAAGTCTTCAATTTTTTTATTTAACACCCCACCTCTAATTCAATAGAGAATTGCTAATATCTTCAGGTTCCAAATTGGAAGCCTTCCTTTGCTATACCTTGGGATTCCTATCTCGACTGGGAGGCAATCTAAGGATGATAGGCCCTGGGCTAACAAATATCTGACACCAATTGTCAGGATTAAGAGCACAATAGATTACCTTTGTATAAGCAACTAAACACGAAATTTAACCAGAATAATAAGTAACTAGAAATCAAAAATAGCACAGAATATGAGAGACAATACACAATTGTATTCAACTCATCCAAAAGGAAATACAATAAAGAGATCACTCTCTTCCCACACCTCTTGGGTGTACCAGTAATCTTCCCTCAAGAGTTCTCTCTCACAATTACAAACACAATCAACTCAATAATCGAGTTGGTGTTTCAACTAGTCAGTAACAATACTGCCAGTACCACTGAGTATACACACATAATCCAAGTCTGAGTACACCACGTACTTCAAGTAGATCTCACTAATCTTACAACAACCTAAAAATCAAATGATCTTACTTACCATGTAGATCTACCCTGATCTTGCACACCTACAGATCAACCTGGTCTTGCACACCTACCGACCTAGATCTTACACTCAAGAACCCTTTTCCTTGCCTCACCAAGTCCTTATGATTCTCCAAATTATAATACAACCCCATGAGACTATTATATAGATCCCATAAAAACAATAATTAGACTTCCAATTACAATAATTAGAAACACAGCTCTAAGACTAAAATTAGTATTTACATGCAAACAAATGGTTCGTCTAAAATAAGACCAGTTCTAGAAGTGCATGCACACACAGGCTACCGATGTCGGTGCCTATCTAATCAATGTTGGCTGACCCATAACTAACGTCAGTTATTGTGAACACTGAAGATGACCAATGTCAGTTGCACTACTAACGTTAGTTTCTATGTAACTCAACAACCTCCTCCATGTTTGCATTAGTGAAGCTTTTAGCTCCACAACCTAACAATCTCCCACTTGGAGATAAATAGTTGCATCTATACTTGTACCTGTACATCATCTAATGTTATTTCCTAGCTTGTATCCCTCTTCAAATTCAAACTTGAAGACCAACCACCACACATCCTATAGTGCTACGCTTATCAGCCAAGTCCCCTGCCACATCTAAATCTACATACCCATGTAGAGAAGTGTTTAACCCTGCATCACATGTATACCTGCTACTGGTCCCTCTCAAATACCTGAGAATCCACTGAACTGCTTTCTAGTGCTTCTTTCTTGGATTGGCCACAAACTTGCTGACAGCTCCCACTACTTGGGAAACATCAGGTCTAGTACACATGTACTTAACCTTATCATGTGAATTGGGACACTGTTTTATGAACTGTCCATCCATAGGTGTGTTAACCGGTTCTGCATCTTGCATAACAAACCTCACCACTACCTTATTCACACAATCATCCTGAGACAACATCAACATGTGATCTTCCCTATCTCTAGGAATACTCATGCCAAATAATTTTGTTGCTCCCAAATTCTTCATGACATACCTCTAAACTAACTTTACCTTTAGCTCAAAAACTTCCTGCATGTGTGACCCTTCAACAAGCATACACACAACATATAGTAATAGGATAATGTAGCTAATATTATCCAACCTAGTAAAGGAAACACAATGGTTACATTGACATTGACTAAAGCCATGCTTTGTCATACACCTATCAAACCTCCATTGTCGTGCAACCTACTCAAGACCATATACCCTAGCCTTCCATCTCACGTGTCCATTCTCTCTCTTCTTTAACCTAGGAATCCATTCATCTTTTAGTTCTTTCTTTATAGCTATAAAATCTACCAAATCTCCCATTTGGTTCTCATCCAAGGAATCAACTTCCTCATTCATGCCATGCTCCCACTGTTTCCTAGATTCTACCTGCTCTGCTTCTTTAAAACTTCTTGGTTCTTAACCATCAGTGAGCAACAAGTAGTTTAAAGAAGGGGAATAATGAATTTGAGGCTTACTTACCCTTTCAATCCTCCTCATGGGTGTTTGAGACTCCTTGATAGCTTGTTGTCCACCCAAAATCTATTTTTTGGTCGACCCTGGTCTGCACCCGACCGATGTCAATCCCACCTAATCACCGATGCTGATTCACTTACCAACGTCAATGTCCACCTGGTCACTGACATTGGTTCTATGACTGACATTGGTTTCCACCTAGCCAACACCACTAAGTCTGATTTGCACATGACCAATGTTGGTACCTGCCTATTCGATGTCGATTCCCCTTGACTAACATCGATAACTATGTTTTCCTATGAGTGATGACTTTTTTACCCATGAGATTACCTTGGATCATAACCTTGTCCAAACTACCTTGCTCAAAATTATTCAGCCCCTTGAGTTGATCTCTATCTATCATCTCCTCCTTGAAAACCAAGGCGTTCCTATTCTTGTGAAAAAGATCAGATTTTCTCTTTGTGTAATAGACTCAATCCTTTCTTGTAGCATGAGTTTCAAGAAACCTCAATTTCTTTTATTGCTTATAGAAATCTTGATCTATGCTTCCCAAATCTGAACTCTTACCTTTTGACTCAAGAACATGCATCCCCTTCTTATTCATGTGACCAAGCCTATGGAGCCACATCTTCACATCTACATCTGAAGTAGATAAACTAGAAGGAGAATTTGTAATACAAGTAAATAGATAAAGATCACCTACTTTCTTACCTCTTGCTAAAACAAGTGCACCCTTGGAAACCTTCCAAGAATCCACTATGAGAGTTACTGTGCATCCCTCATCACCTAAATTTCCAATAGAAATCAAGTTCTGCTTCAGGATTGGGACATGCATGACCTCCTTCAACACCCATGTGTTGTCTGTCTACAATTTCAGCTACACTTTCCCTTTGCCAACCATTTGACAAGGCTTACCATCCCCTAAATAAATCTCTCCAAAGTCTCCTTGGACATATTCATGAAAAAATTCTCAAAACCCAAGATTCCACTTTATCCAAGGAACATACAAGAGCATCCTATGTAACAATATATGCAACATCTACTTCTTCATTTCCTTCATGCTGATCTTCAACCAACCTATAATTTTTCTTTATGTGCCCTGCCTTTCCATAATTCTAGTAGATTATTCTGCCATACCTATATTTGGATCTTCTGCCTATATTTGACCTTGATTTCCCTTACTCGATCTTCTCTCTTTACCTTCCCCTGCTTTCAACACTTAAAGCATTACTTGATGATTCACCTGTGCTTTTCTTGTGAATTTCTTCATTCAAGATTACACTAACAACATCATCAAATTTCAAGATATTTGAAGCAGATGCAGTATTACTAACTGTCATTACCAAACTATCCCAACTTTTAGGTAATGAGCATAAGATTAAGAGAGCCTTAATTTCATCATCAAAAGCAATATTTACTGAAACTAATTGATTTAATAATCCATGGAAATCACTAAGATGACTATGTACTGATCCACCATCCAACATTTGTAAATTAAATAATTACTTCATAAGAAATACCTTATTCGAAGTTGAGGGTTTTTCATATAAATTTGCCAAAGATTCCATTAACTCTACCATTGTCTTAGACTGTGATAAGTTGGAAATCACAGATGATGCTAGGCTCAACCTTATAGATCCCAAATCCTTCTGATCAAGAACCTTCCATTCTTCATCTTTCATATCTGTGGGCTTGCTTGCAACCCCACCCAATGGTAAGTATAGATCTTTTTGATACAGATAATCTTCTATCTGCATCCTCCATAATTGATAATTATTGCCATTGAATTTCTCCATTCTTAGCTTACTTTCTTCTGCCATTGCTTTACTCCCACTCAATCAAAAACCCCTGAGAGTGAACTGTAATCAAACACAAACCTACTATGAACTAGGCTCTGATGAACCTGCAACCCCGCTCTGATACCACTTTGATAGGACTTAGGCTCACAAAGCTATGACACCAATTGTTAGGATTAAGAGCACAATTGATTACCTTTGTATAAGCAACTAAACATATAATTTAACCAAAATAATAAGTAACTAGAAATTAGAAATAGCATAGAATATGAGAGACAATACACAATTGTATTCAACTCATCTAGAAGGAAATACAATAAAGAGATCACACTCTTCCCAGACCTCTTAGGCGTACCAATAATCTTCCCTCAAGAGTTCTCTCTCTCAATTACAAACACAATCAACTCAATAACCGAGTTGGTGTTTCATCCAGTCAGTAACAATACTACCAGTACCACTAAGTATACACACATACTCCAAGTCTAAGTACACCACGTACTCCAAGTAGATCTCACTGATCTTGTAACAACCTACAAATCATATGATTTTACTTACCATGTAGATCTACCCTGATCTTGCACACCTATAGATCAACCTGGTCTTGCACACTTTCTGAGCTAGATCTTACACTCAAGAAGAACCCTTGTCCTTGTCTCACCAAGTCCTGATGATTCTCCAAATTACAATACAGCCCCATGAGTCTATTATATAGATCCCATATAAACAATAATTATACTTCTAATTACAATAATTAGAAACATAGCTCCAAGACTAAAATTAGTCTTTACATGCAAACAAGTGGTTCATCTAAAATAAGACCAGCTTTGGAAGTGCATGCACACATAGGCTCTTGATGTCGATGCCTATCTGACCAATGTCAGCCAACCCATAACCGACATCGATTACTGTAAACACTAAAGATGACCAACATCATTTGCACTACTAATGTCAGTTTCTTTGTAACTCAACAACCTCCTCCATGTTTGCATCAGTGAAGCTTTTAGCTCCACAACCTAACAAGGGAGATGTGGCAGGGCCTTCTAGACAAGTTTCATGCTAAAGTAAATCATTAAACCCACCATTGGTTGTCCTTTTCTAGTTGGTTTCAGTTACTTCAATTGGTTGTGCAGGCACTCCCTCTATATAGGTGCATGATACAAGTGGTGCTGGTGAGTTTTGTTAGAGACCTCGATTCCTTAGCAAGGTAGTTTCTATGGGCTAGTAATTTATCAGCAACTAAGTGGAGCCTTATTAAGTGGGAGGTATTTTGTAGCCCAAAAAGGCTAGGTGGTCTTGGATTAAGACAGTCATTACTCTCTAGTACTGCTCTGGTAGCAAAACTGTGTTGGTGGTGTTGTGTTGAATAGGACCGGGTGTGGGCCAGAATCTTATCCCATAAGTACCTATTTGGGATCCCCTAGAGAGATACCCCTCGGTATAGTTTGATGGGGAAAGGGTTAGTGATTTGGTCTCTGCTCAAGAAAGGGGCTATGCTCATTAAGCATGGACTATTCTGGATATGCAAAAATGGGATGGAGGCATAGTTCTAGCAAGACTCCTGGGATGGTTTTTTGCCCTTAGTAAATTAATATCCTCATTTAAGTATATTAGCTCAGAGATTTTGTGAAGCTGGCTAGATGAGGGTGGGTGATTTTAAGGCTCTTTCCCATCATGGGTGGGTGGTGGAAGCAAGATGGAAAATCCCAGGGGAGTGGCTGATTGTCAGGTTGGAGGTCGAGTCTTTTAAACTCCACTTCATTCTTGTTGGGCATAGCTGTAGCGCCCTTTTGCATAGTGATGTTTTGGTGTGGGCTCCCAATCTGAAGGGATCATACATGGTGTCTTCTAGTTACCAAGAGCTGATCTCTTAGCAGCTCGATGGGGGGAGGGAATTTCCCTAGTGGAAATAAGTATGGAATAGTTTCTCTTGGCCAAAGTGTAACTACTTTATTTGGACATTAGACTGGAATAAATGCTTAACGTTGGAAAATATCTAGAAGAGAAGATTTGCTGGCCCTTTGAGGTGTGTTCTATGCAGTAGTGGGGAGGACAATTCTCAGCATTTATTCTTCCACTGCCCCTTCTTAGTGTAATTTTGGCACTTTTGGTGGGAAGTATGGAAATTCTAGTGTATTCATGCATCCTCCTTGGCTGATTTTTGGGTGAGATTGGGGAGGCCTCCCTCCTCGGCCTCATTCTTGCAGGATGTGTGGTATGCTGGTCCTATCTTTCTCTTGTGGAAAGTTTGGCTAGAAAGGAATCACAAAATTATTTAGGGGGAAAATTTGGGGATTCAATAGGTATGGACTAGAATCTTGGGCATGATCCAAGAAACTATTGGAGCTAAGAGTGAGATTATCCTGCCATTGGAGAAGAGTGATGTTGAGATAGTGGATAGGCTAGGCATACAAGGGATATCTCTGGTCTCAGATTGTGTCAAGAGAGGTAGAAAATTGAAAAAGAGAGTGCATAGGATGGGGAAATGGATACCACCTCCTGTTGGTTTTTTGAAACTTAATACAGATGGTTCTTCCTGAGGTAACCCAGGTTCAGTTGGGATTGGTGGGATTGGTAGGGATTCTGCTAGTTCAGTGGTTTTGATTTTCATAGCTAACAAAGGAGTGTAGATTTTTAATCAAATGGAAGGCTTGGTGATCTTATATGCTTTGAGGTGAGCTTATGATCTAGGATGGAGGAAAGTGATTTGTGAGGCTGACTCTCAAGTTTTGGTCAATCTACTTGAGAGGAAGACCTCTGATGTTGGCTGGCAGCTATCATTGTTAGTTTAGTAGATTCTTCAGGTTAGTTCATGTATGGATTTAGTGTCTTTTGCCCATATTCCAAGGGAATGGAATAGGGCAGCCGATTGCCTAGCAAAATGGGCTTCAGAGGATTTGGAAGGCTAGAAGATTGATGGCTAGGAGCAGATGCCCTATGCATTACATTAGAACTTGGAGAGGATTATTTTGGAAGATGAGAGTGGTACTGGAGAGTGATTTCATTGATCTTGTGGTTTTTTGAAGTTTCTGTTGGTTCCTAAGGCATTGGCCTTAGGCTACTCTGTATTCTGTTATTCTATGTTTTAATAAAGTTTTTACCACTATTTTTTCAAAAAAAAAGGGCCAAAGTGAAAATTATTTATTTTCTGAGTTCATGGGAAAATAAAAATAAAAACCTTGAGATAAAATAAGGAAACCCTATAAATAAGGATTAAAATCTAAAGGAAACATTGTTTTTTATATCTTATTGATAAAATACAGGTTCACCAATATGTTTCACCTTAGTTTTTATTTAATAGTCTTAATAAGATAAAATTTTGGATTTATTTTGATTATATAGAGTATATAAATAATTCATGAATCTAAATGCAAAAGGTAGAATGTGATTAAACAATTACAATTACTATAAATGGAAGTGACCTATGGAGTTATATTATTAGCATGTTCATATTATATGAAACTATGAGACTAAATTTAGGTGACTAAATGGATACAAATTATATCATGATTTACTTGGTTCAAAATCTAGTTTTATGAATGTGCTTAGACAAAATCATCAATCACTAGATGCTAACATTTGATGTAGGCATATAATATTTTTATATAATTCCTCTAAGGTTATGCCTCATTATTTTGGTATAAGTTGTGATATTTTTAAATACGTATGCCTATGTGATATCAATTCCTCTCTATGTGCAAAAATTCATAAACTTGTTTCCTTCTCTTTGAGACCTAGGTCCACTTATCACACTAGGTTTAGGATTGAAAAAGTGGAATAATGGTGGGATGATCTAAGCTCAACCACTCCATAATGAATTGTAGAGGTCTACCTACATATCAAATTATCTAAATATGGAAATCAAACACCATTTAGTTTCCCATGTGATTTAAATTTCAAAGGATTATGGAGTTTAAACTCTAGGTTGTTAAAGGGTATGTATATAATAAATCAAGGGAGAGATATACAATAAACAAATCCATTGATTTGTGTAAGAATTGACCTAATTTAATATTTACAAAAATAGTAATAAATGACATAAATAAGTATTAATTAAGCTATAAATTGACTGAGATAGATGATCTAGAGGTTGAAAATTAGCACAAAGTTGATCAGGGTGTCATCTTGACCCTATTGGATAGTAGCATGTTGCCTTCAATAGTAACACACCATGATATTATCCACCAACTCAATTATAGTGTCCTTGTGTAAGTATTGATGTGAAATTATGGAAGAAGTTATGTCTGAGTCTAATAGGCTTTTTCCTATGTGAATGAAACTTGATTCATTGTATGTGACCTATTTTGTATTGATTTTGTATATAAATCCTAGATATCCATGTTGTTAGGGTATTTTTTAATCACAAGTAGAAAATGTGTGATGTTATCTTGGTATTTTGGACATACTCAACACCCCATTGTGTTGAGAGTTACCTACATACCAATATCTCAAGAGGGGTTCAAGCCTGATATAGTTCTAACAATCTAAGTGTTAGTGCATGTGCAAGTGAATGATAGTATGTGTGTCAACTTGACTGATTTAAATAAGGATTAAAACTAGAAAATTGTGTTTTCTAATATTAGGGTGGTTGTAGATGACTATATGCATAATTGGGGTATAATATGGATCAATAACCTTGATTGTGCACTCTTTGTTCTGAGTTTGTTTATGTATTTTGCATCTGATTTCCATCTAGTGTATAAAGGGCTAAAATTAATGTATTTATATTGATATGGTGATTATGAGGAGTTTTAAATAGGTCTAGGCCAATCCTAGTTGTATTAAGAATTGAAATAATATACATTAGGGTTTAAATAAGGCAAGGGACACTAATGTGGTCCCTTGGTCACTATCATAGTACACTATTGTCCAAAGAACCATGTTAGTGTCTAAATGGTAGAACTTAGGGCCTGGATCCCTTTGAGAAGGTCTAGGACTAAATATAAGATGTCTAGGGATGTGTAAAACCACATAAAAGATAGATAATGGTTGAAATAGGCCCTAAGATAGGTATAGAGCTAAGCTAGGGATGGGGGGTCCTAAGTGACACTCATTGCACTCAAGAGACATTTTATATGACTATATTTACCCCCTTTATTATATAAATGTATCAAAATGAAATGACTAGGATAAAGGAAAAAAAATTTACCTAGAATTACCTAAGAGGTGAAATCTTTGAATCTAGGTCTACGAATGTGAAGCATGTTCCATTATGTATCCTAAAAATTAAACATGGATGAATCAATCCTTATTTAAGGAATATCAAAATCAAAGTAAAAAATGAGTAAAGAGATAAGAGAGAGAGAGAGAGAGAGGAAAGGGACAAATACACCTCATTAGGTATGTGAACCAATGTCAAACCCTGGTCATATCCTATGTTTGTGTAATTAGTGATGAAATTGGTGAACATCTTGGACTAATCTGATGGCTTCATCAATGCCCATGTGTGGGTGTCTCAAGAACTCAATCTAGGTTTGAATTTGTCATTGCCCACCCATGCTTAGTGGATCATACACTATAAATATATTAGATTGGATTGATGGCTTGTTTAAACCTCTTATGTAAGTGGCTCATTAAATTATTTAGGATATGACTCCTTAATTTATTAATTATGTGTAGTATATGCATACATGACTAAAATTGTATGATGTAGTTGAAACTATGTGGGATGTCTTTGGGGATATTTAGAAAATATAAAATGTAAAATGTCCAAGATGCCTCTTGGGAACCCAAGAAATAATTTTAGGGACTATGTGGAAATTCCAACTGCTACAAATAGAATAAGGCCTCAATTTGGTGTGAAATCTAGTGAAAATGTGTCTAAAGTATACAATGCAGAGAATAATATGGATTTATCATTCCATCTAATATGAGCTTGTGTAAAATTGAGAAAAAAAATAATACAATGCACACATGTACCCAAATTGAGTAAACTTGGTATGAGTCTATGAAAAGTTGAGAATAAAATGATCAAATATGATAGCGTATGATTGAAACTATGCAAATATGGACTATAACTACTATGTTATTCTATCAAATCTTGATTTTATTGTTTCTAGTGATATTAAATAGTAGCATGGTTCCTTGGATAGTAGCACACCATGATAATGGACTTTGTTTTTCTTAGTTTCTTCTACATTATTTTTCTAAAAAAATGACTATGATCTCTGTTAGACTATTTTCCATTGCATTTTCTTAATTATGAGATCTATAATTATATGTTTGCATGCTAAAAATTTTAATCTTGATACATTCAAATGGTCTAATCTCTATGACAAACCCCTATGAATCCCCCTCTTTTGAGGGGAGTTGTTGTACCGATGTAATAATTGTCCTTAAAATAAAATATCTACATGATGTGTGTTAGATTCAAAACATGTGATATCTACATTATAAACTAATATAATGTATGTACATGACATCAAAATGTGAGATAATCTTATCATAAGTTGGCAATGTATGATGTCTATTATATCTATAATTCATAAGGTTGTCAAGATAGATATAATAATGTAATAATGTGTATGAAAAACAACTATGATTAATAATTTGTGTAAGATACCTAGAGGGATGGGGAATGATGTCCATCAAGTCACCTAATGATGAAGGGGAGATACATAAGGTCACTCATGGTATTTAAAAATAGATGTAAGTGTACAAAGCAAGAGACAAGTGTCATGTCCATGCACATACATGAAAACATACATACAACACACACGAGGCACATAAATTAGACCAAGGGTCCATAATACAAGAGACATCGGAACATGCCACTAAGTTTGAGAAATGAATACATACAAGGGCATGTTCAAATTTCCACAAGCATAAATAAAAGTAAGTTGTCTTAGAGACACATAAAAGGACATGTTCAAATTTTTACATACATAATCAAAAAGGCACACACAAGGACATGGGAATGTTTCCAAAGCATTCATGTAATGAAAGGAATTGGAATAGAGATTTAAAATAATGGCACACTCAAATAAACTCAAATATATGTAGAATCAAATACACACATTAAAGTATAAACTAAGAAAGATATAAATGAATGTTTGCACAAACATATGGTATGAATATGTATAAGAATAAAGATGTACATAAGCTAAGTTTATAGTAGTATTATTTAAAAAACAATCTGAGTAGTATAGAATGATATAACCCAGTAAAATGGAATATGTGTATAGGATGACCCCAATGGGTGAATGTATCAATGTTGAATCAGTGCATCTATGTATGTGCCACCAGTGGGTAGATATTAACAACTTTGGATTGGTGTGCTAGACCTAAGTCCTGTAATAATATGAAAAAACTTGAAAATAATAATTGAAACATGTATATATGATAAAATTGACTATATTAAGATAACTAACATATGCAGTACCTGACAAGTATAAATAATGTAAACGTGGATATGCAAACAATCTAAATTTTGTGTTTTTGAGTAATATCTAAAGTTTTTTTTTTTAATTTTGAACATATTATACTATTTTTTTGTTTTATAAATATAAGATATGTCTAAGTAACATGAAAATTAAACTAGGTGTAAGGATCATGATAAAGGAAACTATGTACAATAAGCATGATAAATAAGACTATGTACAAGGAAATTAGGGGTAAATGAAACTGTGTATAAGTAGGTTAGAAATGAGTGAAACTATGTATAAGGAGAGTGTTATAGATAAGAATTTGTGTGCTAGTAAGTAATGGTTCTATATTCCTAACATGTCATTAATGGGATGCATTTGTGTAACATAGGTAGCATATTCACTTTTTGAATTGTCTGTATCATAATAATTTGGGTATTTGGCCACTTTTGTACTATTTCTAAATTTGGCCCTTTTTGAATATGTTCCTTTATCACTGTTGATTAATTAACTAATTTATCTTGTATAGGTTCCTTATTATTAATTATGTGTTTTATAGTATTTTTCAATGTAAAACATGAATGTATGTGATGACCATGCATTCTATGGTATGCACAATAATATTTAGATATTTTCACTAGATGTAGAGGAGGTAGGTCAATAAACTTAGATTTAATAACTTTCCTTAAAATTTTACTTGATATTTTATTTGATCTTTGATAAATTTTTGAATCGGTAATTTAGATGGACTTTATTGTGATTTATTATTTTGATATGTAACATTGTTTTCCATAAATTGACTAGGTGAAGATGTGTATCCATAATTAACATTAGTTTTACCTAGAGTCTTTTATATTATAATCTAATTTTCCAATTATATAATATTTTCATGTAATATTTGATTCTAATTTTTTAATTATGAAATTAGCTTTCTCATACTGATAATTTCATCTCTTAGAGTCTCACAAGTGCAAACCCTAGTTAGTTTTGATTGAACATGCAATCATACATCCTAAATGTGAGATGTGGGAAGGGAAGGGTTTGAAATAAGGATAGGCTGAGTATAGACCTTTGGAATAGTAGTATAGGATGCCTCACCTCTTGTATTAGTGATAACATGGACCTAGTTAGAGGGAAATTAGTTATCACCCTCTCAGAGATGAGGATGAGGAAAAAAATCTTCTTTATCCATGAAATTTGGTAATGCAGTAGAAGAGGGTTATTAGGGTAGAATATATTAGGTCTCAAATCCCTAAACCAACTACTAAAAATAGGAAACAAAAGTATAAAAACCCTAATAACATCTATTCAAATTTACTCAAGTTCATCAAATGATTCAACTTCTAAGTGATTATGGATTTTAAACCCTAGGTTATTTAAGGGTTTGAGTATAGTAAATCAAGGGATAGATATACAATAAATATATCAATTTATTTTTGTAATAATTGGCATAATTTGTTATTTAAAAAAATAGTAATAAATGACACAAATAAGTACTTAGCTAAAAATTGACTGAGATGAATGATTTAGAGGCTAGAAACTAGCACAAAAGTTGGTCAAGGTATATTGAATAGGATCTAGGTATCAAAAATCCTCCTAGATAATATCATGTTACTTTAGATAGTAGCATGCTATGTTAGTTTCCTTATTTAGGGATTAATGTGAACTTTTAAGGGTAGTTGTTTTTGAGTCTAATAGGCATGTTCCTTTACAAATGAAATCTAATTCACTATTTGTGACCTATTTTGGACTAATTTTGTATGCAAACCCTAGGTCTCCATGTTGTTAGTGTATCTAAGAAGCACAAGTAAAAAAAGTGTGATGTTATTTGGGTATGATAGACATCATCAAAACCCTACTATGTTGATAATTACCTACATACCAATACCTTAAGATGGGATCAAACCTAATGTGGTTCTCCCAATCTAAGTACTAGTGTAAATGTAATTGAATTCTAGTATGAGTGTCAACTTGAGTGATTTTAATGAGGCTTGAGATTGGAAATATATGTGTTCTAATCTTAAGGTATATTTTAATTATTATTTATAAAATTAGGGTAAAATAGGGATCAATAACCTTGATTGTGTACTACTTATTTTGAGCTTGTTTATGTATTTTGCATATGATTTACATAAAGTGGATAAATGGATAAAAGTCATGTATTTATACTAATTTGGTGTTTTTGTGAAGTTTGAAATAGGCCTAGGTTAACCTTAGGTGTCTTAGGATTTGAAAACATAAACATTAGGGTTGAAATTAGGCAATGGACACCAGTGTGTTCCCTTGGTCACTAGCACAATGCGCTATTATCCAAAGAACCACACTAATGTCTAGGTGGCATAACTTAGGGCACTAGGGGCTTAGATCCCTAGGGGAAGGTCTAGGACTAAATTTGGTATATCTATGTATACGTAATACTCATATATAAGATGGATAAAGGTTAAAAAAGGCCCTAAGATAGATCTAGTGCTAAGATAGGGATGGGTGATGTCAAGTGACACTTATGGCACTCAAGTGACATTTTTTATGACTTTACCATGTTAGTATTTAAACCTAAAAATATATAATAGGGAATCTAAGGTTAAAAGAGGATAGAGATAGCCTAAGGCACATAAATGATAAAATATCTCTATATTAGGCCAATTGTTATGATACTTAAATAGAATATATACTAAATTTATTATGTTGAGATATGCTTAAATAGAAATTAAAAATACACTATATATTAAAATGATAATGAAAATAATTATTTATATAGTTTTGATGCTAATACAAATCTAGATCTAGAACATACATGAAGAAACTAGAAGTGTATTCTAAAATAATCACCAAATTATAGATTTAGTGCCTATGTAGTCTCATACACTTATGTCAACCTGGGATGGTTACATCAATGTTAGTGTCTAGGTTGGATACATATTTCCTCTATATAATACCTACATAAATGTGATGTGACCACCTGGATGTTTCTAGTTTTTTTGTTTCCTTCACTTTAATGTATTTGGATATGGGTCATAGCCTGTTTCTCTTTGTCAAATATAAAAAAATTATCTATTCATCCTCACTAAAAAATAGGTTAGTGGGCACATGGTGTCAATCTACCCTAAATACCCTTCTATCAATGAGCATTACCTATATAGAAAATACATTGAAGAGGGCCTCAAACTTACATAGTTATCTCATGCTTATTGGATTGTATGTGAATCTTATAATATGTGTAGATAAATTAAAATAATAACCTACATCCCCCCTTTTAATTTATTAATGAAAATTTTAGTTTAAATGAAATGAATACATACTTAGGTGTGTATAACACACCATGTCTTTTTTGATTCCAAATTATATGTTGGTGACTGACCTATAATAAAAATCATGTTATAGTATATAATTGATTTATATAATCTAAAATTAAAAGTATTGAAATGATTTGAAATTGAAATAACAAGGTTTCTAAATACACTTGTGCATTGATGTGACCATATTGCCTATTAGAAACTTGATTTGAAATATGTATCATTATCAATCACTAAGATTGAGTTGAAGAAAACATATAAATATGTAAAGTTCATATATCTAGGTAGATAAAAATATAAATATATGAGGTTTCATGCCTCTAGCTTTGGAGCAAAGATGAATTACCACTTGGCAGTTGAGACTAGCTCAACTATATAACCCAATCATACTTATAACCTAGTGAGTGTGAGTGAACCAAGTCAACTCACACTATCAAACATGTGAGGATGGATGATACAATCAAGTACAACCTAAAATATTGGAAATATTAATTGATTTAATCATCTCAACCATACATAAAAGTGAATCTACTACTATAGTAGCTTGGATCAATATAGTTCATAAAATTCCAACTTGTTGAGTGATGAAAGTACCTAAAAGTGTTTAGAATCTAAACTTGATTTGGATTTTGAAATATTAGGTGCACATTTTAAATCATATGCACCTTAGATATGTCTTATTTTGACACTATGTAAATAATAGTACTAACATATAATTGTTTTACCACAAATGTGTATCTAAATCATATAACAATGTGCTTTGGCTAATTTAGAATTTTGAACAAGTGTAGGTGACATGTTACCATAACATTCCCAAACTAAATATGGAAAAATATTAACATTGATATAAGTTCCAATGTGGAGAATATGTTTCCAAAACATTCCCCTACTGTAATGTGGGTATGTTTATACTAAATAAGTGTGAAGATCATGTTTTTAAAACATGGCCCCAATCCATATTTGAGACTATGAATGTGTGGAATTCATGTCTCTATGAAATTCCCCCAATAAATTTGTAGCTATAAATTTATGGAATCCATGCCTCTATGAGATTCCTCCCTTTAACATAAAGGAAGAATAAAATCTAGTAGTTACATCACCTCAAAAGGATAAGATAACCATATAACTATGAATGAACCATGTAGCATATATAAGAACATGTCTAGGTAAATATATTATTTAAGCATATATAGTGTGACTACATCAAGGCCAAATATGCATTATAAATATCATGGAAATGTCTATGTAGTAACAATACAATTTCAACAAAAAAATCAATCACACACACAAAAACACTCAAAAGAAAGCCAAAAGAAAATGGTCTAAGAAGAGTGAAAACAAGGGGCCTGTTCAAATTCCACACAATTAAATGGACATGACTTAGTAAAATGTCCACCAAATTAATAATGAAATGTTAAAATGTTCATACAATAAGCAATGCCATATTTTAATGTCAAAGAAGAAAATAAAAGTAGAAGAGTTATAAACACTGGAGCATATTCAAATGCTCAACAAACAAGACAATATCAAGGCAAGACACTCAAGGAAGTGCATAAAGGAAAACACATGAAACTAGCATAAACATATCATAATATCCCATGGATCTAATGTGTTATTATTAAAAAAATCAAGTACATAACATAACAAGTACACTATGAAAGATATAAGCATGGATAAAAGCTTGTTTAAGTACATATATGAGCCAAAACATGATAACATAAAATGACCATATAATGATATAATCTATATGTATTTTAACCATAGAGGTGGATGCCCCTAAAGTCCTAGTAATGTGAGTAGAGGGAAATCCTAAAACCCATAAGTGTGTAAATCATGAATTTGTGTATGCCTATATCTCACTCAAATATAAATGTGGAAAACACATGTATGTATAAGTAATTAATATGTTATCCATCTTTGCTTTTAATTAGAAACTAATAAAATTAGGAAACACAAAACAAAGACATATTTATTCAAGTAAATGAAGTAAGGAGATTCTTTTGGGACCCTTTTGGAAATTTGTCACTTGGTTTTTGGGGATACAGAATTTAGCCTACTTTAGAGGCCAAGTTATTAAGGTTACAATGTGATTGAAAAATAGGATAGATCCCAAAATGCCTAAGGAAGTCAAAAATAGTGAGGATATTTGGGAGAATTTTCATACTATGGGATTCACAAGGTTCATGGAAATAATTGAAGGCCATGATATTCATGTACTAACTCTAATATAAAAATCTTGGGAGGACATAACCCTTAACATCAATGGAGTTTTTCTAGAGGTTATGGAAGAGTTAATAGCACATGTCACATGTTTGGAGTTGGAAGTAACAAAAATATATAATAGGTAGGGACTACACAAAAGATAAGGACAATTTCCTATTGGCGATTGAATCCCTAGAGATAATTCACAATGGGTTCAATTAGGAATTTCTACCAAGGCCCTTTGGAGAAGTAACATTTCATTTGATGTAATACATCACCCTTGAAGGTAGGTTTAATGTGGTTTGGTAGTCTCTTTTTATATTTTTAAATTATTTTAGGCATACAATCCCCATGAGCTTTCCTTTCTAAATTATGTTCTCATCAGAGTCCTCCACTCTAAAATACAAAAAGGGTAAATATCCTACACCCATACATGAAGGGTTATCTTTATCATCCATAAGTACTCCAAGGGGATGAATTAGATCATTCCCAAAATTCTTAATTCTTATAATAAAAAAGTTGATGGAAAAATTGTGCACATTAGAATAGTTAAGAAAATATGGATTAAATATACTAGTAATATTTCCTCCAAGGATAAAGATGTAATTATAGTCGCAGTCATATAAAATGTCCAAATTGGTATCTTGAGTGTGGCTTGTGACACCCTATCCATAATAGCTTCTTGCATGATTTCATGACCTTTCTAGACACATTTTTTCTTATAACTAGTCATCTATAGACTTATAAACCCTAATTATAGATCATCCCTAGGCCAATTATATCCCCAAGGTCCTGATCTTATAGGACAACAATGCTAACTTGGACTATAGCATCATACCCTAGGGTGTCTCATTTTTTATGCTTATATCCAATTGTATTTAGAGCCCAAATTTTCAAAGTTCATTTATAAGGGAGATGACAAATATTAAAAAACAATCAAGAATACAAACAAACCACTAAGGCAAATTTAGGTATTTTTTTCATATAGTCATCCAACATAGCTGTAAACATATTCAAACCCTCACACCAGTCCCTAAACACTTTAAACACTCTTAGTTTGGAATTTTTGCATCGTCATTTATATTATTTCACAAAGCACATCAAGTGGGAGAAATGAATATGGCTTGATCCCTCTTTGAAGTATTGGTATGTAGGAAGCATGCCCAAATAAGGGGTGTGGATACACATTCAGTGTATCTTACACACACTAACCCCCCCTCTTTCTCAATTTTTATCAATCATAATGAAGGTCTAGGGTTTGAAAATTAAATCATCTCTATAAGGATCTCCATCAATATTCAAGACTCAAAATTTCATAGGTAAGCTCATACAAAGACAATAGACAAAACCCAGAAAAATTAGATCTTTATGACCAGTTTGGATAATAGTAGTAGGACTTAGACTATAACACAAAACTCTAAAGAGTCATATTTTTTTCACTCTTGTCCTTTCACTAAATGAAAGATACATCTAGGTTCATGACACTATCCCAGTCCTACACAATAATTTTAGCCTCTTTCTCAACCATCTTAGTCCAATTTTAAAGCTAAATTACATTTCTCCTTATTTATTGTTATTTTTATAAAGGTTTAAAAGATACATTAAATTATACAAATTAGTAATATAATTATTGAAATATTATTTACTAATTTATTTATTCTATACCCTTAACTAAATTTGGAACAAGACTACATTATTCCTAAAATAGTTAAATAATTTGGTGAACCCGACTTACTTTGTTCACGCATAAAAACCCTAGAAACTTGAGGGTAAATTCCTTGCTAATTTTCCCAATAATTTTCTAATTTTTCTTGCATATTTTAAATCATAAATTCAAATTTAATTTTTAAAATTTAATTTATTAGTTTTAAAAATAATTTCATTCAAACCCTAGTTACCTATACTAGATCTCGTTAGTTTCCTAGTATTTTTTAATTTTTCATAAATATTTAAATCAAATTTTTACATTTAAAATTTAAAATTTACCTTAGTAATTTTATAGATAATTTATTTTAACCCCTAGTTTCATATACTAGGTCCCTTTGTTTTTGAGGTATCACCTTACATCCAATTCAGATTTCACATAAAATTATAAATGAATTTTACTCATTTCAAAACATTTCTTGCAGTTAATAAGGAATTCATACTTGGTCGTATCATGTATATTAATTATGAAGTTTACCATATGTTAATGCAAAGCTTCATTCTAGTCTTTTCATGCTTAATTTTCATAATATGGGATGATATTGATAAATATACTGCTAAACATGTTAACATCCCTTTTCTCTAAGGCAATGCTTACTTTTATTTAATACAAGGCTTCATTACATACTCTCTCTCTCTATCTCTCTCTCTCTCTCTCTCTCTCTCTCTCTCTCTCTCTCTCTGGGAATAATTTTCAAGTCTATCTTGCTAAACATTTTAGAAATGTCATATCACAATTCAAATTTATTTATGCATTAATGCACAATTCCATGCTGTCTATCCCTTGATTGCTACCTCTCATGTGGAATGCTCTTTATAAACATATTGCTATACATATTCTAACTCCAATTTCATTCATTTAATTTCACATCATGATTTATACCTAGATACATATAACTCATTAGCTAATTTTGAGTATTTCCCTATCACTACTAGCCATAAGAAAACACTAGTGGTTATATATATCTCTCATCCCTTCAAACTTGGTACATCTAGCTCTTATCCTACACCTACTACCAGCTCTATGTCTATAGTAGATCATGTTTTACATGCTATCACCTAAGTTTATAAAGATAGGCAGGTTGATTACACCCATGACTATAGATTTATCTCTCATTTTAGAACCCCTTTTAATATAGTTTTAGTTCTTGAGCTCCTTCAATGATCGGATGTTTACAAATATGTGTTATATCCAACCCTTTACAATACTAGAATTCCTATTTCCACCAAACTAGCTTATGTTGCCTCTATCCTCAACACAATGAAATGGACTGAAGAGCATATTTCCTTTGAGAAAGAGGATTTACCCCTACACCACATCATTTAAAAATAACTACCTCTATGTATTCAATTAAGAATTAATGATGTGGGGGGTAAAAAGAGTGTTAGTTGATAACAGTTTAGGACTCAACATTTGCAACATTTCTTTTCTTAAAAATCTTAAAATATAACCTCAATATCTAGACCATTTTGACATGAACATCAAAGGTTTTGACAACATCCCACAAAATTTCATGGGTAAAATAACACTCAATCATACCTTAGGACCTAAGACACTACCAACTACTTATCAAGTCATGCCAAATGACCTCAATTATAATTTATTTCTTGGTTGGCCTTGGATTCATTATATCTATGTAGTCTCTTCTACATTCCATGATTATCTAAAATATAGTCATAAAGGCTACATATACACATTCCCAATATAAAACAAACCTTTTAAATACAACTAGGTTGTCAAATATCCATAGAATTATATTCCATACTTTTATCTCAAAAATATACCTACACAACCCACTACTCATAGTGTACCCTCAGACCATGCAACACATCAGAAAATTACAAGTTATATAATAACACCAACATTGAATAATTTGTTTACATCTCTTTTTTCACTTAAATGTCTTAATAAGATGGGATATCATGGTAAAGGTATTGTAAGGCATGAACAAGGAATCATCAATCCTATCAATTTATACACAATATGGAAATCAAGGGCTAGGTGATTTATTAATTTTGAGAAATTAGATGTTTAATTCCTAAATAATAAATGGGTCTGAGTAGATAAAATCAATAAATAATGTACAATAATTAGGCTACTAATTTATGAAATTTTATTATAGTTAGGGATTTCTAAAAATAAAAGTGAGAGAGAGAAAATTAAACTTATCTAATTCTATTTTGTTTCAAATAAGATAGGGTCTAGAAATATGTAGGTAAGCTTGGGAGACTATTGCAAATAAGAATCTAGAGTTCACTTATTGATTGGACAAGATCACCAAAATTAGGACACCTTGAGTTTCAATGCTATAGTCCTATCTCGACATTATTATCTTGGTGATCTAAGCTTTATAGGTTTTATGTGTTAGGTCTATATGATCCTACCTATGAAATATCTTGGCCTAAAAGTCCATGAAACTCATTATGTACCTAATTTAGTCTTCAATACCATAGGTCCTCTTTATGCTTGAACTTGAATGTAAAATTTGTAGAAAAGATAGGAGGGGTTACTGTGTAAAGAATATGTTAGATGCACTTCACACCCTATGTGTGAGCATGTTACCTACATACCAATACTTTGAGGAGGGATCAAGTTATATGTATTCTCTCATTAAATTTCTAAGTGCAATAGTGTGATAAAAATGTAATTAAATGTGAAACTAGGTGTAATTGGAATGAATAGCTTGAAATACTATTGGATGGTTGTATGTAGAGAATAGGTAAGAGTGCTTGAGTAGTCTTGCTTGTATTCTTGCTTCTCTCTTGTAAATGAGTGCCAACCATTCTAAATAGACTTTTAATGGAATTTTATAGGGGATTTAATTATCATGGGTTAAATGAGTTTGCATTAGGCTGACATGAATTAGGATAAGGATTCATAATAATGTGATTTTTAGAAGCCAAAATGTACTTAGACAATAGTGTTAGAAATAGGACACCTTGAGTTTCAACATTGTAGTCCAGGTTTGGAAACTATTGTCCATGGTTGATGGGACCTAGGGGGATAGATTAATCATGGAAATATCAATCTAGGTCTGCAAGGGTTTAGTCTAAGAGGATATAGATGATTGGGAATCAATGAACAAGCCTATGAGGGTCATGAGTGCAAGCAAGATAGACCTATGGATCAAGTGTCATTAACCACACTCAAGTTACCAAATTTTGCATTTTATATGAATAAATTTTCCCCCACTTTATTTTAATGATGCATAAAAGTTAAATACTAGGATAAAAGAAAAATAGAAATCATACTTGAACTTACCTGTAAAGGTGAAGCTCATGAAGTTGTGTGATGTTGGATATGTGTAGAGAGATCAAAGTGCTAAGTGTGAATCTATAATTAAAAAAAATATAGAGTAGATCATTCCTTACTAGGTACACTATATGTAAAATAAGAATGCAAAAAATATAGGTAAGATAAAGAGGAGGAGCAACGAATGAATACACCTCACCAGGTATGCAAACCAATACAAAACCTATTATGATGCTAGATTGTGGTGGATGTGTACTATAACAAAAGTAATATCATGAATGGAGTTGAGTGCTCAATTACCTAAAAGTGGATCAACACTATAAAGGTAGGTCCTTTGGCTCCATCAACACCTATTTAGTGAAGCTTATGAATGATGTGTGTCAATTAATGTTTGGACTGTGTGTTCAATCCCTCTGAATAAGTGGCTCAAGAATACAAAGGCTAGCTAGTCCTTTAGTTCCATTAGTACCCCATGAAGTGAAGCTATGAATTAATACCATTATGTAATAGATGTCATATGAGATGGCTCCTAAATCCCATGAATGTACTATGATCTAATAATGTTAGCATGGATAGTTGAATGTTATGTTAGAAAATTGGCCACTTTTGGCCGTTTCAAAAGATGGAGATTACGTTTATATGAAATCCACACCAAAATTAGTGAAATAGGATTATGTGGAATCCAACTCAGGAACTTGAGTACCCAAGAAGTTAAGCTTGTATGAAAATAAATCTTGAAAAAGGATTCCAACCACCAACAGATGGAGTAAGGCATGCAACTATTAAAAAATTCTTTGAAATTAAACTAAACTCAAAAAAAGGGGAGGATTAAAGTATCATTCACATTTCTCATAATCACTAGTGTCTAAAACATGAATTCTAATCTGGAAGCTATATCAACTATATAATCTACAAATGGAAGTGAGAGCTATAATTTCATGCATGATGCCCCCTATATCTAGATTATTTGATAAAAAACTATACTAAAAAATGTTGAATCTAGACTGTATTGAGTTGACAAACCTATGACTAAACTCACTTTTATGTTTGTTTCTAAAAAGGAGCATAAAAAATAAGACACCCTACTATCCAGTGCTATAGTCTAACTTTGGCACTATTGTCTAGGGCCAAATATGGTAACTATTTTGGATTCTCTACTATCTACCTATTCTGATGTCTAGATTCTATTCTAAGTTTTCTAAAAATTTCTTTTTTAATTGTTAAGAGATTCTGATCTCTATGATAAAACCCCTATTTATTCCCCCCTCTTCTTAGGGTAGGAATGAAGATGTTGCAATGAATGCCCTCAGAAGAAATATCCCTACAAGTGTGTTAAACTAGAAATATACATAATATAGCAATGATAATCAACAAGATATCTCAAGATATATCATTTTTTGTATTGAGAGATTGTTATATCAATAAGGGTATGCCTAAATAGATATAACAATGTAATAACATGTGAAATGTACTAAACTATAACAGAAAGGGTTAGGTTCTAGTTGTTAGCAAGGAGGGATGGAGCATGATGTCCATCATGGCATCCACAAAAGAAAGGATAAATGCATGATATGGATCATGGCATTACAAGAAATAAAAATTAATCAAGCAACAATCACATAAAATAAGAAGCAAAAAGCATACAATAGTGGCCAACGGGACAAACAATCAAGGGACATGGGCAATTGTCACTCAAATTGGAAAGCAAACATACAAGGCATGTTAAAATTTTACATACACATACAATTGAAACAAACAAGCTACAATGGAAGCCACAATGACATAGAGGAGTACAAGCTAAGAACATTCACAAATATCCTAAGGTACACACATGAATAAAAGAGAAGGATATTTTAAAATGTCCTTAGGTACATATAAGAAATAAGCAAGAAATAGAAGTACAATCCAACAAACTATGCTAAGCAAGAAGAGAAAAGATGTAATAACTAGGAAGATAGAATCACATCTAACTAATCAAAGAAAGAGTGAAAGTATGCAAGACATGTTTAGTACAAGACTAGTTATATGCTAAGAGATACATAAGTGTTATATACTAGTGAAATGTTGATATAGTAATCTATGTAATATATTAAGTAATGTACATCAACCTGATAAATTGGAGTGTGTAGTGTACGAATGACATAACTTGGATGGTGTAGTCATGTATAAGATGACAATAGTGGGTGTGTATATCAATGTGTGTCTTGAATGTAGAAGTAGTATGCCCCCTAAATGGGTAGAGTGAAGTAATCAAGGATCTGAATGTCACTACACACACTCAAATAAGATCAAGTGAAGCATGGTAATGTAGATAAATAGACATACAATAGAATAAAACAACAAATGTAAGTCCTAGCATGGTAGTGACAATGTCAAGCATAAATGATGCATACAATCGAAATGTTTTTGGTGTTTTAGATATATTTGAATATTTTTGGATGTTTTTGATATTTTATATTATTTTAATATTTTTGAAATAAGCTATGTATAGGAAAGACTGAGAAGAAATGCTACTAATAAATGAGTCTCAGATGAGACTCCTTGTCATGGTGTCTTGTATCGAACAAAGGTATCATGCGTGATCTTGAATCGTGATGGAAAACATGAGACTATGATTGTGAAATTTTTGCAAATTATAACTATTATAAAATATCTAAAGCATAAACTATGGGGTCCCTCTATAACTCTGAGAAGTGGATGCAACTGTAGGGCTCTGAGGACACATTTAGAAGTAGGATTAGCTCTCTAAACATGTGCTCTATGTATAGATACATGAGATCTCAATGAAACTATTCTAGGTGTGAATATTATAGCTATAAAATATCTAGAATCCTAAAGCTATGGAGCCATATGAAACCTTTGTATTGGTGATGGATGCCTCAATTGTGTCTAAATATGTACCAAAGGAAGAAGTATAACTGGTGGGGAAACTGAAACTGGTGGAGAAGCTAGAACTAGTGACTGCAAAGGAGATGGCTCTGAAGTGGGGAGTGATAACTCATATGGAACTCCACCGACTATAATAAATTGATCAATGTAAATGAAATTCATGTATCTATGAACTCTAGATAGTACTACTCAAATTTTTTGAATCTATGGGTGACCAAGTAATATATCAAAAACTCCTACACTGAAATGTGTGGTCACATGTGTTGGACTAGTCTATAAAGGAAGTACAATATCACCCAATGAACTATGTATGTGCTTACTGAATCCAGTAATAACTATATCTATTGGATTGATATACTTCTTTGAATAGCTCAAATTCTACAATAATTTAATGGTGCACATGTTGACACTATAACCATTATCAATGAGAACACTATGAGTGGGTTGATTATGAATATGTGCTCTGATAAAGAATACATTATAATATGAATTATCCTTAATAACCTCTTGATCTGAGAAGTATATCAAAGGTCTAGTTGGAACCCTAGACTCATACACACCTATCACTCCACTCAAAAGATGTGACTCAACTAAAGCTGCCTGGTATGTAACTGGTGGAGGATGTGCATGGTATGTGTAGTGAACACCTAATGTGTCCCCTTTCTCTTGTTTAGAATGCTATGGGAATGGATCCAAGAATATTTTTAAATATTTATCCTATTTTTTCTTTGATTTTGGATGCTCAAATAAATTTCCAAGTTAAATTAAGTTGTCATGTATCAAGTTCTATATCTTATGTCTCAATCTGATGCATCTAATTGTAGTGTGGCCTAGTGCCTTATGAAAATCAATAAATACATGCTGATCATATCCTCATAAAAGAAGCTTTGTTTTGAATAAGAAGGAGAGTGATGATGTTACATTATAATAACTACTGTAAAACTTTGGCTGAAGAAACTGCTAGATTAGTAAATGCACACTAAGGAGGTGCTGATAAAATCACTTGTTAAGGGGGATATGAAGCCATATTGACTATTGGTTGATTTTGATTCTTATTATCATTAACTTTAACCTTGTATGGGACTTTGTTACTACTCTTGTTTTTTGTGTTTGGGATGCTTGTATAATTGAGTTTGCCCATTGAAATGAGTTTTACTTCTCTTTCCTTTAGTGTATGCCACAATTCAGTGAAGGAAGAGAATATTTTAAGCATAATAGATTCATGCAATGCTAGTAGAAGGTTTTATTTGAAGAGATATTATAACTCCTAATCTGCCATGGGGCTAGTCATCTTAGCCAGGATGGTATTATATTGAATCACATAGTCTATGAGATGATCATTCAATTTTTATTTCTATTGTGTAATTTGCGCATAAGAGATGTAATCACCAATGTTGATACTAAAATGTGCTAGGAACATGTTTGCTAAAGTATTGAATGCATTAATCAAATGATTCAGTAGAGTATAGATCCATTGTAAAGCATAATCCTTTATACTCAATGAAAATATTTTGGTAAGTAGCCAGTCATTTCATACATAATCCAAGCATGCTATGTGAAAATATCTCAAATGTGTCTCTGGATCACCCTTGCCATCATAAAGAGTAAGCTTAGGCTGAATAAAACCTTATGGTAAGGGTGTAAAAGCAATGTGGCATGTTAATGGTGTATATAGAAGACAAAAATATTCTAAATCCTACATAGGTCTAGTGGCACCTTGCTCAAGATGTAGCACCTTGGATTGAAGAGAACTTATTTCTTACACAAGGGCTAGCAAATTAGGAGATAGGGATGTACTAGCTATAAGTGGTGGTATAGAGGCAATTTGGGCTGCTATAGTGGGTTGTTGAGACATAGTTGCCCCCATAGTGTCATTTCCAATTGGTTGCTCTATAGGAAAGGACACTCAACTTTTTTATCCTTTTTAATTTGTATGAGAAAGTGTAATATAAGACTATGATCTTGAGGTTGTTCCTTGAGTCTTTCTCTGAAACTTTAGAAGATCAAATCTTTGTTGAGTACAACCTCATTATCAAAAATGGGTAGAAGTGGATGAGTGGTCCAACATGGTGGAGCATGAACATCGGTGTGTACATCATCATTGGTATTTTCATATTGCTCATTGTTTGAATCATTATGATTAAAATTGGTGTAATCTAGATGTGCAGAATCTATAGTTGGATTTTGAATTGGTTATTTACCTATAGTATATGGTCAAGTTGAATAAATTTGGGTGAATTCAAGAGGATTTCCAATAAGTCTTTCACTTCATCTTGATAGAAGGGATGCAAGGAACTTAGGTGGCATAAGGAAAATAACTTGGACAATAGTAGAAAAGATTAAACTGATATAATCTAAACAAGGAACTAGAATATGCATAGAAAGGATATAGAACTCCTAAACATATAAGGTGATACCTCAAGAAGAAAAATAGGAGCTAGTATATGAAACTAGGGATTTTTCAAAAATATTTTTTCAAAATACTGTGAATTTTTGAAATTGAAATTGAATTATTAAGTTAAATATGCAATTGAAAAATTAGAAATTTAGTGATTTAATGGGACCTAGTAGATGCAACTAGGGTTTTGGAAAAAGTAAATATTTTGATTTTTTACTATAAATTTTGAATTTTTAAATTGATTTTTTGAATTTAATATGCAACTAAAAATTTAGAAAATGATTGGAAAAATTACTAGAAAATTACTGGGAGCTAGTTGATGCAACTAGAGTTTCAAATAAATTTATTTTAAAATTTACTATAAAATTTTAAAATTTCAGAGGATTTTTTTTTAATATTCAAGAAAAAATTCAAAATTTAATGTGAAAATTTAACTAGGAATTTACCCTAGTGTTTTTAGGGTTTTTATGCAAATTTTTTAGTAAGTCAGGTTCAACAAATGATTTATTATTTTTAGGAAATTAGATGTTTAATCACTAAATAATAAATTTGTTTGAATAGATAAAATTAGGAAATAATGTACAATAATTAGGCTACTAATCTATGAAATTCGACTGTAGTTAGGGATTTTCTAAAAATAGTAGTGAGAAAGGGGAAATTAAACTTATCTAAATCTATGTTATTTTGACTGAGATAGGGTCTATAAATATATAGGTAGGCTTGGGAGACTATCATAAACATGAATATAGATTTCATTTCTTGATTGGATAGGAGGATCAGAAGTGGGACACCATGGGTTTTGGTGTTGTAGTCCTATCTCGATGCTATTGTCTTGGTGATCTAAGATTTTTAGGTTTTGTGCATCAGGTCTATGTGACCTTGCTTATGAAATACTAAAGCTTGAAATTCCATAAAGCTTATTACGTACCTGATTTGGTTTTCAATACCCTAAGTCCTCTTTATGCTTGAACTTGAATGTAAAATTTGGAGAAAAGAGAGGAAGGGTTAGTGTGTAAAAAATATGCTAGATGCACTTCACACCTCATGTGTGGGCATGTTACCTACATACCAATACTCTTAGGAGTGGTCAAGCTATATGTATTTCTCCCATTGAAGTGCTTGGTGAAATAGTGTGATGAAAATACAAGTAAATTCAAAACTAGATGTCCTTGGAATGAATAATGATTGGTATAAAGGTTTGAATAAGTTTAAAATACTATCAGATGGCTGTATGCAAAGAATAGGGAAGAGTGATTGAGTAGTCTTACTTTTATTCTTGCTTCTCTCTTGTAAATGAGAACCAACCCTTCTAAATGGACATTGAATGGCCTTTTATAGGGGATTTAATGATCATGGGTTAAATAAATTCATGTTAGGCCAAAATGAATTAGGATGAGGATTCATAATAATGTGATGATTAGAAGCTAAAATTCACTTGGACAATATCTCCAAAAATAGGACACCCTGAGTTTCAATGTTGTAGTCCAAGTTTGGGAATTATTTTACATGGATGATGAGACCTATGGGATAGATTAAGAATGGAAAGAGAAATCTATTTCTACAAGGGTTTAGTCTAGGAGGCTATGGATGACTAGGAATCAATGAAAATAAGCCTATGAGGGTCATGAGAGCAAGCAAGATGGAGCTATGCATTGGGTGTCATTAGCCACACTCAAGTTACCAAATTTTGTAGTTTATATGACTACACTTGGATATCATCTTACCCTTATTCATGATAAAACTTATCTTGCCACTTCAAAGTACATAATTTTTTTCCACCCATTACACATATATACCAAAGAGTTAATCATACCTCTACATTATCATTGGTCTATCCTAATCTTATCAATGATATAGATTCATCATATATGTTTACATTAGATGAATTATCTAACAATGAATCCCTTTTACAATTTCTCAAATCATATGAGGACCTCCCATCTTGCTATCATAAAAATATATTTCTTTATCAAACAAATTTCCATGCTTACATTAAATAAAATTTAGATTCTCCCAAAGACAAACTAGTTTATTCAAATGATACTATTCCTAAAACCCCATACACACTAGATCATTCCACATTGCTTAACTATGAATAAATTGATTTCAATTTTGGAATCAATCAAGATCTCCACATTGTCTTGTTATCCACTACCCTATGTAAGGAAGAGGATATAGATATTCATCAAACCTTAGTAGATTTTCTATAACTCTTTGCTTGGTCTTGCTCAGATATGCCAAGAATTGATACATCTATAGTAGTCCATTAGATTCTCTTATACCCAAATGCTAAAATAGTTAAGTAAAAAATTCTCAAAATACATCCTAAGGTGGCTCTTTTAGTCAAAGATGAGATCTAACACCTCTTAGATGTTGGCTTCATTTAACTAGTAGCACACCTTGAATAGATTTCCAATATAGTCCCCATGGGAAACCCCAATGAACAAATTTAGTGTTGATATGATTCTCAAGATTTAAATAAAGCATGACCAAAATATGATTTTCCTTTGCCTAATATTGACATGATCTTAGATTCCACAATCGAGTATGAAATTTTATTATTTATAGATGGCTTTGCCAGATACAACCAAATCAAAATCACTAAAGAAGATCAAGAGAAAACATCTTTTACAACACCTTGGGGTACATTTTATTACTTTATCATGCCTCTTGGCCTAAAAAAATTTGGATCCACATATCAACATACTATGACACATATCTTTCATGACTTGATTAACCATACTATCGAGGATTATGTTGATTATATATTAGCTAAATCCAAATAATGATAACATCACACTATTGATTTATGAAAGATATTTTAATGACTTAGGTAATACAATGTCTATTTAAACCCAAATAAATGTGTGTTTGGAGTTACATTAGGCAAACTCTCAGGTTTCATTATTTCTTAGTGTGGCCTAGAGGTTGACCCTAAGAAATTCAAAGTAATTATTAACATGCCACCTCACATGAACATAAAACAACTTCAATCCTTACAAGGTAAAATCTAATAAATCCACCATTTTATAGCTCAACTTGATGATAAAACTCACTTATTCACTCAGTTATTAAAGAAAGATACAAAGTTTGTTTGGGACTAAGCTTGTCAAGAAAGCTTTAACACAATCAAGCAATATCTTCTTAATCTGCCTATTCTAGTGCCACTTATACCTGATAGACCTTTCCTACTATATATATCATCAATAGATCATGAATTAGGAGCACTCTTAGTTTATTACACCAGTCGCACATTGGTTATCACAAAAACTATATAAAAACTATGTCTAGCATTAGTTTTTGTCACACAAAAACTTCTTCAATAACGAGACTCAGGTTATCACAAAAGTAGATCCCTTAAAGTTTCTATTGGAAAAACCACATCTATTTGGTTACATCATAAAATGGGGTATGTTATTAATAGAGTTTGACTTAAAGATAGTTCTCCAAAAATCAATAAAGGGACAAATCAGTATAGACCATTTGGTAGCTACACCACTCTTAGACACCAATCCTATTAGTGAAACATTTACAGATGATTTTACTACCTATTCTACTCATTCAGACACTTGGACCATGTTTTTTGATGGTTCTTGATGCATATCCAGTGCAGGGGTAGGCATTGTCTTTGTCAACCCTTTTGGTCACATAGTTCCTTTTATATATCAATTAAGTTTCTCCTATACCAACAACACTAAAAAATATGAAGCACTTATATTAGGTCTATTTGCTACCCATTCCATCTAAATTAGATCTATTCAAGTCTTTGGTGATTCTCAACTTGTGGTCAACCAAGTTAATGATGTCTATTAGACAAAATAAGAACATCTTATCCCATATTGAAACATAGTACAGTGTTTATAATCACTGCTCAACTACTTTTCTATAGAAATTATACCAAGAAAAGATAACCAACGCACAAATACAATGGCAAGTGCCACATCTTTGATTATTATCAACATCAATGATGATCAAGCTATTTTAATAATTAAATGATTATAATCACCATCAATATCTAACATAGATTTGATTTCACTATCCATCTTAGCCAATACACATAATTTTGAAACTCTAAAATGGTTCTATGATATTTATAACTTCTTAAACAAATCTATTACACTAGACACTTTTTCATGAAATGAGAAATGCAAGTTACACAAAGAAGCACTCCATTTTGTAATCATTAGTCAAGACCTTTTAAAATGATCCTTTGACAGAAAATTGCTTTGATGTTTGACTTCAATAGAATCCAAAATTGCTCTTACATAGATGCATGATAGTGAGTGTGATGGTTATTTTAGTGGAAAGGCCATGTCACACAAATTGCTTTGACAAGGGTACTACTGGCCCACCATGGAAGATGAATGTTCATAATACATAAATATATGTGAAAAATGTCAATAAAATAGTAACCTATAGTATGCATCATCATAATAATTAAAACCTATTATCTCTCCATGGCCATTTATGTTATGGGGATTTGATATTATTGGAAATATTAACCTAGAATCCACTGATGGGCATAAGTTCAACATTACAACTACAAAATATTTTACCAAGTGGGTGGAAATAATTCTACTACAATCTACCTTAGGGAAGGACATTTATAACTTCCTTATGACTCACAATATTTCACACTTTGACCTACCCACTGTTATCATTTTTGATAATGGAACATCATTCAAGAACAAAACTATCAAGAAATTTTTCACAAAATATAAGATTAATCACATGTTCTCCACTCCATACTACCCACAAGGAAATGGTCAAGCAGAGGCTACCAATAAAACCATCAACAACATTTTGAGCAAAATAATGACCAAATTTAGAGATGATTGGCATAATTAACTAGTTTTTTCCTTATGGGCTTATCATATAAGTATTCATATACCCATAGGATCCACTCTTTATTCACTCATCTATGTTACAAAATTAGTTTTACAATTAGAATTAGAAATCTCATCTCTCTATGTATCAATTAAAGGTATCCTCATTGATGACTAGTATCACAAAAATAATCTACAATAGCTTGAATAGTTACACCATACACACATTTAAGTCATTGAACATCTTAGAATCTATTAGCAATGTATGCAATGATCCTACAATGAATGAGTTCACACCAGAGAATTTTAAGTTAATGATCTCATTATCAAAGAAAATCTTCATAATGTTAATGCCAAAGAAAAAACCAAAGTAAAATTCAAACCGAATTGGCTAGGTCCATACCTCATTATCAAAAATATTATCCCTAAAGTGTATCATCTAGCCTCACTTAAAGGAAAGAAACTAAAAAATGTAATGAATATTATGCATCTATGCATATTCCATGTATAGTATTTCATTTCACACATTGTTTTGTACATATTTTCCTTTTAGCTTACTTGTAGATAATTTTTCAAAATTAATTTTATATAGCTTCCTTTCAATTACTTGTACATAATTTATTTTTACTTACTTGTACATAGTTTCTTAGTATTTCTAGTGCATAGTCTCCTCATGATTGATTTTACATAGCTTATACCAAAAATACCAAAAACATTCAAATATGTCAAAATACCAAAAAACATTCAACTATGTCAAAATACCAAAAACATTAAAATATAATAAAAACATTTCAATTATATGCATTATCTATGTTTTACATTTATACTACCATGTTAGACTTACATTTGTTATTCTATGCCATTGTTTATCAATTTATATACATTACCATGCTTCACTTGATCTTCTTTGAGTGTGTGCAGTGATATCTAGATCCTTGATTTCTTTACTTTACCCATTGAACGGGCATCCTACTTCTAGACTCAAGACATACATTGACATATCTACCCATCGGAGCATATTCTACATGACTACACCATCCAATTTATGTCATTCCTTCACCACACACTCTAATTATCATGATGATGTACATTACTTACTAGCTCACATAGATTACTCTAGTAATACTCAGTAGTATATATCACTTGTGTATTTATTAGCATCTACCTAGTCTTTTTCTACATGTTTTCCATACTTTCACTTCTTACATTGATTATCTAGATGTGATTGTATTTCTAGCATATTACATGCCTTCTTTTCTTGGTTTGCATAGCAAGATGTGATTAGATTTCTTAGTTATTGTTTTATATATGACTTAAGACATTTTACAAGTATTTTTATTCTATTATTATGTTTTCCTTAGGACATTTGCTAATGTTCTTTACCTGTACTCTTCTATGTGATTATGGCCCTTGTGCCAACCTTGCTTGTTTTAAACTATATGTGTATGTGGGAATTTGAACATGCCTTGTATGCTTGATTTTTAATTTGAGTGATATGTACCCATGTACCTTTTTTTCTTGGCCCCTTGGCCACTCTTGTATCCTTCTTTCTTCTTGCCTCATGTGTTTGTTGCTTGTTTGATTCTCACTATTTGCAATGCCATGATCCACATCATGCATTATCTTAATTTCTTGGATGTTATGATGGACATCATGCTCCATCCCTCTTTGACAAATAAAAACTAAATTTTTAGTATTAGTTCAATACATTACACATGATATTACATTGTTACATCTATCTATTCATACGATGTTGATCTAAAAATCTCCAATATAAAATATGCTATATATTGAGACATCTTTTCAATTATTATTGTTATATCATGTATTTTGTATCATAACACACTTGTAGGGATATTTATTCTAAGGTAAATAATTTTAGAATCTTCATTCCTAACCTCAAAAGAGGGGGCAATAATCAAGGGTTTTATCACAGAGATTAGAGCCTCCTACTGACCAAAAATCAATTTTTATAACACTTAAAACAACAAACAGAGATCAAACTAGGTATAATAGACCAAAAAATAGTGATGATTATAAAACAGTGATAAAAAACAATAAAATACAATAGCACCATACCTAGACAATAACATAAAAAAGTAGGGTGTCCTATTTTCAATGCTTTTATCCAAATAGCAAAAAACCTAAATTTTCTAGAAATAGATAGAAAGGTAAGTTCAGTTATAATTTTATTAACAATAGTACAATTTAGATTCAGTAGTTTTAGTACAAATTTTCTTATAGAATATAGATATAAGGAGCATCATGCATGGCATGATGGCTCTCACTTCTAATTTTACATTGGGAAATTGGTATAAATTCTAGATCAGAATCCATGTTATAGACACCAGTGACTAGGGGTAATGTGTATGACATATTTGACTTATTTTCTTTTCAAGTTTAGTATATTACCCAAGAATTCTCAATATTTGTGTGCCTTATTCCATCTATAGGTGGTTGGAATCATTTTAGAGTGGATTTCATACAGGCCTAACCTCCACATTCTTGTGTGGCTTCCATATAAGCCTAGTTCCCAGTTTCAGAGTGGCTTTCATAAAAGCCTATTCTCTTCCTTTAGAGTGGCCAAGATTGGCCTAGTTTTTAGTACACATTTAGCTATCCATGACATTATAAAATTTTATAATATTCATTGGATTCAAGAGCCATTTAATATAATGCACATTCATATTGGTATTAGTTCATTGCTTCACTTAGGACTAGCTATCCTTTATATTATTGAGCCACCTAATCAAAAAGATAAGACACGTAGTCCAAACATATATTAGCACACACATGATCACATAGCTTCACTTAGTGGGAAATTATGGAACTAAAGGGCTAGCCTTTGCATTCTTGAGCCACTCTTAGGGAATTGATTACTCAACTCCATTCATGATATTACTTTTGGTACAACACATACCCAACACGTATCCAACATCACTCAACATCACAATAGGTTTTGTATTAGTTCATGTACCCAAGAAGGTGTATTCATTACTTTCTCTTCCTCTCTCTCTTACCCAAATTTTATATGTTCTTATTTTAGATAAAGCATATCTAGTAAGCACTGATCTACTCTTTGTATTCTCTTACATATTTACACTTCATAATGTGTTCTCTCTATGCACACCTAACATCACAAAGATTCATGGGCTTCACCCTTATAGGTAAGTTTAGGTACACTTTCTACTTTCCTTTATCCTAGTATTTTTATTTGTTACATCACTAGAATAAAGGGGGGCCAAATTTAGTCATATAAAATTTCCAAATTAGTATCTTGGGTGTGGCTTTTGACACCCAATCCATATAACCTTCTTGCATGATTTCATGACCCTTCTAGACACCTTTTTACTCATAACCAGTCATTTATAGACATCTAAACCTTAATTCTGGCTTAGCCAAGCTATATTTCCTAGGCCAATTCTATCCCCTAGGTCTTGAGCCTATAAGATATGTGCACTTAATTAGACTATAGTGTTGAACCCTAGGGTGGCCCTTTTTTGATGGTCCTATCCAATCACATTTCGATCCCAAATGATCATTTCCATTTTATTCCTATTCTTCATTATGTTAGCCTAGCATGAATATATTTAACACATGACCAATAGATCCCTATAAAATTCCATTCAAATTTCATTTAGAAGGGAGGTGACAAATCTTACAAAGTAATCAAGAATACAAACAAACCACTAAAGTAAATTTACTTATTCTCTACATACAACCATCTAACATAGCTACAAACATATTCAAACCCTCAAACCAGTCCCTATCCACATCAAACACTCTTAGTTTGTCATTTTTGCATCCTCATTTACACTATTACATAAATCACATCAAGTGGGAGAACTACATATGGATTGATCCCTCTTAGGAGTATTGGTATGTAAGCAGTGTGCCCACATAGGGGTGTGGATACATATTCAATGCATCTTACACACACTAACCCCCCTTCTTTCTTAAGTTTTATGAAGCATGATGAAGGTCTAGGGTTTTAAGATTAAATCATTTATACAAGGAGATTCATCAACATTCAAGCCTTGAAATTTCATAATTAGGATCACATAGGGATAATGGACAAAACCTAGAAAACTCTAATCTCTATGACCAATTTGGATAATAGTGTTAGGACCTAGACTATAGTGTTAGACTTCAAAGTGTCTTATTTTTAGTGCTCCTATCCTTTCATCGAATGAAATCCATATCTAGGTTCATGACACTATCCTAGTCCTACACAACTAGTTTCAACCTCTGTCTCAGCCATCTTAGTCTAGTTTTAAGCTAAGTTACATTTCTCCTTATTTATTGCTATTTTTAGAAAGGTTTAAAAGGTATAGTAAATTATATAGCTTTGCAATTTAATTATTACAATATTTTATACTAATTTATTTATTCCAAATCTTTAACTAAATTAGGAATAACACTCCATTATTCCCAAAACAATTAAATCAGTAGCTAAGAATAATAATAAAAATCAAGATAGTAGTATTAAAATACATCTGAGGAGTGCAACCAAGGAGCCACTTGTGTCTAACAAGAAATTATTTAGGAATGGTAAATTGAGACAATCTATAGGGGATTATACCTTGGTTTATGAAGATATGATTGGTAAAGAGGATGTCAACATTCAAAAGTAACTGGGAAGGTTGAAAATGGATACCCAATCCAATAAAATTGATTTTAGGAAAATGAAGTTAAGAGAAGAACCCAAGGAGAAAGTGAAAGAATCTACATGTAAACAGCCTTAAGAATCAAATGAAGATTCCAAACATTAGTTGGTTTATTGAAAGGAAAACAAAAAACTGATAATATGTAAGATAAATTAAATTAAAATAGTCCATTATGCATTGGTTTATGAGGTAAGTGATATATGTTAAAGGGAAAGTCAATAATTTATAGCAGTAGAATGAAAGATTTTAACAAATAACACTGAAAAGGATTTTAATCATCAAATTCAAAGTATTCATGTGAGGTTAGTATGATTGAAAATGAAATTAGAAAACTAAAAAACAAAATCATCTTTTTGGTGAATTGTAGCAAGGAAGCTATGTACAAGGAGATAAATAATGTGGAAAACCTAAGATCTCATTTGGGGGATCTTTTTGACACTAGGACACTGAGTAAAGGCAAAGGTAACCAAGTTTAACATAGTGAATGTCACAAATATGTTTATAATGAAAATGTTATCCTCTAAATCAATTAAAACCTTAAAATAATGAAGAGCTACTAGGATGACATTTCTATCAATTTGGACATGGAGTAGGTTTTAGGTCCTCTTTTAATTGATTTTTATTCTTGGAATAGCTTTGGCTATTTTTTGATTTATATTTGGGTAGTTTTGTAGCTACTTATGGTTTTTTTTGTTTTTATCTCTTTTGAATATTATGGTGGTCTTTTTGTTTCTTTTTTGATGTACTTCTCCTAGGGTTTGGGAACCCTAGACAAAAAAATCCCCCTTTAACCTTAATAAAATAATATGCCATCTATCAACATGGAACTGAAACATATATTCCAATGATCTAATAGAATATGTATATGCTAAAAATAATTTTTAAATTTTGAATTTTTTTTCCATATTTTTAAAATATGGAATTCTAGAAAATGTAATTACTTGATTGGTATGAATGTATTTAACAAACTCATACACTATAAAATGTATTGATAAAATAGTATGTATCTAAGGGCATCTAAATAACATATCAAATACACACATGGAAGGTATAAATGAAAAGGTAGTAACCACATGTGTAAGACCCACCTATAAAGGTAAGTAAATCTCACCAAGAACATATTTTGAGGTCTCATCAAATGATCTAATTGATCAAGTAGAAATTTTTAAATCATGATGAGTGTAATCCAACTGTGAAAGTAATGTCACAATTCAAACATTATCACTTTCACCATTATCAATCATAAAACTATGTATATGGTGTTTATCAAGGTATGCTTGAAGTAATAAATAATGAATATCTAAATCATCATCCTTAACCTCACTATCATTGAAGGTAATAGAAGATATATGAACTATAGGAGGTATATGACATTTATGAGTACCAATATTCCCATCTTATGAGTACCCATGATGTGATAGAGGAGGATGTGCATTATATGCCATTTTCACTTCTAGTTATTTCATAGAATGGTCTTACAAAGGATTGTAAACTAATTTTTATTTTTAGTGATCATTATGTTGTGAACCTAATTTCATTGAAATATCATAAAATTTAATCCTTTGGTCATTGATAAGGTCTTAGATCTTATGCTTAAATTTAAAACATATTTTTATAGAATGCTTTAGTCCTTGGTGATAATCCAAATAAGCATTCACATCATATCCTTTGGGTAAATGCCAACTCATATCAGCCTATATAGGATGAGGGAGAGATATAAGATGAAACTATAGTAGCCATGGGAGTAATGAAGTAGGAGACTCAAGTAAGCATGTAAATTATCTCCTTAGTGCTTTTGATAATGCAAGCTGATAAATTTCCTATGAAACTACATTAACCATGGTGGCTACTTATTTTTTAGGCTAATAAGGTTTTACCTTATAACTTGGTTTGATTATAATTTGGCATTAGATGTAGATGTAGTCAATGTGTTTTATATATACTTAATTCTTTTAATGAGATAAGTTTCATTTCATGGTCTCAAAAAATATGGCATAAGTCATCAAAGGATTTAAAATTTTTGAAAATGATGGACTCATGTAAAGGAACATGAAAACTTTACTTGAATATGTCTTAAAGTTATTTATCTACCATAGGATTGGTAATTTTAGACAATATTATATTGTACCTAAAGACATATTTATTGATAGGTTCATTGGTTCCTAGTTTAAATTTTACAATCTGGGTATGGAAAACCTTTTCATAAATGTTAATAGAGAAATGTGCCAAAAACTATCTATAAGTTTTTTGAATGATTTTATGGATTAGAAAGGTAAATAATTAATCAACATCAAAGCATAATATTTGAGGCTCATTAGAAACAATTTGGTCAAAATTTTATCATTAGAGGCATAATCAAGGCATGCTACATATAAATATCAAAGATGTTGCTCAAGATCACCCTTTCTCTCATAAAATGGGAAATTAGGTGCAATAAAACTAGTCAGTAAAGGATGCAAATATATCTCAAGTTTAATAGGGTTATGCAATACATATTGGGAATCAATAGCATGAGGAGACTTAAAGTATGTTTTGTTCAATGTTTGTAACCATATCCTCCAAAGTCTTTATAACTTGAAGGAGAGCTTGAACTATAAATCCATTGGGGTTTAAATTAGAAAGTCAACTAGTCACCAACGGAGAAGTGAACAAGGTTTGAGTAGTAATAGGCATTGAAAATGGTATTTTAGTTAAAATAATTGGTAATTCCATGGTATGTGTAAAAATATTTTTTAAGGAAATAAAGGCTGAAATACATATCTCATGCCCACATTAGAAGTATTAGGTTGTAATTCTTTCAATTGAAGCTTTATTTGTATATTGGGATGACCCATAACTATTTTATAATGATAAATAGATGGAAATACTTAGGCATCTATGTTTTTTTATTTTTTAGTTTCTAATATGGGTTTTAGGATTTCATCAAGATCTTTAGGATTTTGACAAATACACTCATGAAACAAAGCAATGTCTTGCACTTGATCAAAATATTTTTATTCATGTTCATTAGTTTCATTAGATTCATGGTTTTCATTTTTTGAATCTTCGTGTATGGTAGCTTCATCAATGTGTTGGTCATTCTCAACATGGATATCATCATGGACCATGGGATTAGGTTTATTATTGGTTTTATACATCTTAGGTGGTAGGGTGGGAAGTATAATGTTTTTAATAAGTGCACCTCCTAATCTAGGGCTATGCCTAGGTTGCATGAAAAATAATATAAGAAGGAAATGAAAGATTATAATAACAAGAAAAGGTAACTACATAAAAACCCTAGGAATTATAAATGTTCACATTTATATGAATCAGGTTCACCAAATGTTTAACCCTAGAAAACCATATTAGGAAATCTAGGGTTAAAGGGGATAGAGATAAACTAAGGCATAATGATGATAAACTATCTCTCTAGAAGGTTAATTATATTTGAAAATTAGATAAAATATATACTAAATTTATTATGCTAAGATATGATAAAATGGAAAGTACAAAAATTAGATATATTTAAATGATAATGAAAAAAAGTACTTAGATGGTTCTGATTCTAATATATATTTATATCTAGAATAGGTATGAATCAAACTAGAGCAGTATTTTAGAATGGTCATAAAATTGTAGATTTGGTGCCTTTGTAGCCTCAGATAATTACATTATCTTGGGATAGTTACATCAATGCTCATGTCTAAGTTAGATGTAGGTGTCTTATATAAAATAAATATTAAAATAATATGAGACAACTTAGATGCTTTTAGGTTTTTCTTTTTCTTTACTTTGGTGAATTAAGATCTAGGTCACGAATTGTTGTTCCTTGTCAAATATCAAAACCCTAGTTCTTCATCCTCATAGTGGTTGTGGGAATAATGGCTTAGTGAGATCATAGTGTCGAGATGACCTAAAGAACCCTTTATTAATGAGTGATACCAACATAGCAATTACTTTGAAGATGGAATCAGACTTATGTAGTTCTCCTCTATGTGTTGTCTTGTGTGTGAACCATACAATATGTGGAAAGAAAGTACAAAAATGACATAGCATGTAACTTGGAAAATTAGGCTCTTGGGTTGCTACTTTAGTACTTCATACCTATAAATGTGTTATTCCTATGAGTGATATGATAATAGGAAAAGTTTTCTCTATTGAATGTGTGATTTAATATTTTTAACAAGTTACCTTGGTCTATGCTAGGTCAGGAATGAATGATGTCTAATATTATATTTATATCAATCCCTTTAGAGAATAAATCATATTAAAACACTTGGGCTGACCATTACGATACATTTCATTTTTGAATTAGATGAATTTTAGGGCACTTGACACTTGCATTAGAGTATGACACCTATGTCAACATAGGTGTTTGTTTGGGATGAAAGTATCAGGGGATTAGGAAAATAAATATAGGCTTATAACTTGCAAAGGCATAAGATAAGCAAGTTTTAAGATTTCTAGGAAAGGTAGAAGGCATAGGTATTCAACATAAGATTGGTTATACTAAGAGATATGCCAAGGGCACAAGATAATAGATGTGAGACTTTTGAAAGTAGAAAAGGTCTAGAACTAATTGGAATAACCATGATTTAATTTTTCCAAGCGTACAAGACTAAGGTGTTATATAATTCAAGAATAGTGTCTAAAGTTAGGTGTTTTTATGAAATAGTTCTCCTTTAATGAATGTAACCTATAATATATATTATGACACATGGAAAATGTAAAATTTGGATTGGTTTGAGTGCTTTAAAAATTTGGTTATGACCTACTGATTGTGACTAATTTATGAATCAGTAAGTTTAAGATAATCCCTTTGAAATTGAATAAGTGTATATATCTATCCTTGAAGAGTGATATATTTTTAACTATGATTATACATAATCTGTATTTATATGAGACTTTTTAAGTTTCTCATGCTACTAACATTTAAATTCTACAAGTGGACCCATAATGGTCTGAATATCTAATAAAAACCCATTTTATTCCTCCCTTTTATTATGAGAGATGAATCATGTGAATCACTCATCTTATAAGAAAGAGTTATGTGTACCATGTATTACATAGAAAAATGTAACCATATAAATTATATACAAAACATGATAATATATGTTATGATTTAAATATTTAATAATTTAAGATCATATGAAATGTGTAATCTGAATCAATGGACATACAAGTGTCATTTCAAGAAGACATATCAATTAGGCATGTAATTATAAGCATTCCAATAAATGTATGATAGAAATCAAAGAATCACACACAATATAATTATAAGTGTTATAAATAATGGAACCAAGCTAAAAAATAGTCATATATTTAACCACACACATTAACATGATCATGAAGCACAAAAGTAATACATGCATGACATGAATTTGAATCAACATGAATATGGCATCGCTATGGATCTAACTAGATGATCTTATGAAACATACCAAAAAATTACATGATAATAAATTAGTAATAAATTCATATATAAAATTAAATATAACATGAATCAATTATCACTTAATGTTATAAAAATCAATATCAAGCACACACAAAGCAAGCAATGTTAGTCTACACAATTAATCAATGTCATCATCTAGTATAACAATACATAATATCTATAGGAAATATCACTCTAGAAATAATGATAAATCATAAGTCATATATACAAATCTAAAATGATAAATGGACTAGTTTGTAAAGGTACAACATGATAAGTGTTGAAAGATGCCCCTAGTGTGGGAATGACCCCAATGTATTATGGTAGCCTTTGGTTGTAAATAATATCACACATTTATATGTCCATGTATCATATTTAACATGTAAGCCATATATCCCACTCGTTTATACTAGAAAAATAATGTATGTATTAATTAGATATGTATTTGACCATTTATGTGATAAATAATGTTAATCATTCATGTTACTAGAAAAAAATATCATGCATAAGTCCTTGTGCATTTATTTTTTGAATATTTGACACACACACACACACACACACACACACACACACACACACACACACACACACACACACACACACACACACACACAATTTTTATTAGGATATTTAGATGTAACATGTGAATTATATATCATTGAAGTATAATGTATCACTTAATTGTAACTATCTAATGATCTCATCACAATCCAATAAAATGAATGGGATGAAATCATTTGATCAACCATGCATATACAATAAGTCATCTTGACTTATAATATTATGCTGACTTAATTGATTTAGCTAATGAGTAAGTGAATCCTATGGATATACACTTGGCACTGAACTTGTAGAAACACTTATGATTATCTTTGCATTAGATACATGTATTAAACCTACTTCACACAATACATGTAGTGATGCTTGATACATGATAATATTTGGATATTATGTATTATATATGTCATAATAAGTAATTTGGATATGTAATTGTAGACAACTAAAATTGGTACAAGCTCATACTTTATGTCATTTATTGTAATTTTTTATGCATATGCTATTGACAATGAATGATGCATCTATTGGTGTATTTTACTCAAAAAAAAATTTATTTTGTGTTTGTGAGTTTTATTATTGCTCATTTTCTTATCAATTTGTCATTGGGATCCCCAAATTTAGTCATTTTTCTTTCAGGACAAGTCCACACTAACTAGATAAGACATGATTATGGACTTGTTTGCTTAGTTCAAACTTGTCCAAGTGTAATTTTTGGAAGTTATCTCAAGTCACATTTAATTTTATTCTTATTTTTGTCCATGGGGTCTTATCTTGGGTCACCATTTGCACTCCAATAGTTCCCAAATTCAATATAAAAAACATATATATATGCAAATATTATCTAAGGAATTAAGTAAGTTTATATTGAATCCCAAAAGATATTATAAGATTTTCATGTTCTATCTATGTGTATTCTAATGTTATATCAAGGTTGAATATTCATCCGCATACTTGTTTCAAGGGTTAATTAATAGAAAGAGCATTTATGTTTTCATTCATTGTTCTAGAGAAATGCATAAGTGGGAGAACTAAATTTGAGCTTGAACCCTCTTCAAAATGTTGTAATGTAGTGAAACTCTTTATCTTTCAATAGGGACTAACTAAGGTAAGTCCAACCCAATCCTTTATTTTTTGATTCCCCCTCCCTTACCCACCCCATTTGATTCCAATTTATTATTTTGTATGAAAATATGGTTTTTTATTTATATGTATTTCACATGATGTTGTAGGTCTAATAAAATGTCTATGACCCTAATTAATGCATGTATAGGTTGTGGAATAATTATCTTTGAATTATGTTCAACATGGATAAGTCCACATTTAATGCACTTATAAACACTATGCCATCATCTACTTTCATCCCTTTTGTCCTCAAATATCTTCTAATTTTGTCTCCAATCTATCATTTATATAATTATGCTTTCTCTATCTTATATATTCATTATCACGTCATATCCAATTGCAATGAGTCCATGATCAAAGGATTAGAATCCACTATGTCATCATCCACTTACAACAGATCTTTCTAAAATATGTTTTTGTCCTTGATTCTAATATTGCACCCATGTAGTCAACTCTTATTCTAATTTTTTATATCACATAGTCAAAATAACCAATGGATATCTATGTGAAAGCTAGATATATATCTCATTAGTACTTTCTAAAAATAAAAACTTTTTCATAATTATTATGTTGTAAAAATTATAATAGTTAAGAATTGTATATCTTTAACATTATCCTATTCTCTAGTTTTACACCAATATAATCAAATAAATTTCATTTTTATTTTTTTTAAACTAGGGTAAGACATATTGGTGAACCCATACATTTATATTTTTAACATTACTTTCTTTATCAATTTTTATTTTAGGGTTTCAACTAAATTTCTAATTTTTAGAAAATAAAGAGAAATTTGATCATCCTTTATTGGATTTGATTAAGAATTGATTTAGAATTTATCTTTGAATTTTGGGATTCAAAGTTATTATTTAATTACAAAAAAATATATTTCTTTAGTTTTTAAATTTTTTCTTTATCATTATTTTCCTAAAAAATGTATTTCAATAGTTTTAAAACTCATAAGAGTTGTCATGATGTACAAATTGGTCATTATTTTTACTTGAGTCATGGTATGAGGGAAAGTACATAGATACTCAATATATTAGATACAAATATATATACTGAGACACGGTATGAGGGAAACTACATAGATACCTCATTGTATATTGTAAATGTCTATGTTATGTTTTCAACTAGAGGAAGGCCTTTGATCACATATTATTATAGTGAATTGGTAAGCAATTATCCCTAGGAAGTTAATATCAACAAGTGCATAAAGTTAGGGGAAAAAAGTGGCATATATATATATATATATAAGTTTCCATGTACCTCACTGTATATTGTAAATGTCTATGTTATATTTTCAACCAGAGGAAGCCTTTAATCACATGTTCTTATAGTGCATTGGTAAGAAGTTATATCTAGGAATTTAATATCAACAAGGTAAGTGCATAAAGTTAGGGGACAAAAAGTGGCCTACCCGTGGACATGATTTTTCTAAAATTTAAACTTCTATAGATAAATTGAGATATCTACACTCAAAATTTGAAGGTGGTGTAAAAATATGAAATTTATCATTTCAATTCTAGTTTCCAAAACACTAAAGGTTTTTTTAAATGGTTAAGTATAACTAGGTCAAACATCTAAAATTTGAAGATAAATTTTGGTTTTTTTAGAAAACATAGTAGATAGACAATCATGAGACAAACCAATTTTTGAGAAGATTTTAATATTATTTGAAACCCTTTGGGGAAAATTTAGATAAAATCTTGTAGCACATCACCCATTTTTTTTTTTCAATGAATACTTTTTTTTTATGAATTTTTCAAGTAAATAGATCCTAAAAATTGATAAAGAAATGGATAGTCATCCATGAGTCTGGCTTAACTACATCAAAAACAAAATGAAAATCAATTTTTTTTAAATGTGTAGAATTAAGTGTATTTTGTGACCATATAATTTTTTTAACTTGGATCAACGAAATAAAAATTACATTAAAATGTATAGACATGTATGCTTGTGGCATGTAGTGGCCTAAAAATGGCATAGTTAGAAATAAATATAGTTTGAAACCTTAATTTAGTCCAAAAAATATAATAATCATATTTTTAAAAAGAGGAAAGTGTGCTCATCATGATAGTATCAAGTTTTTGAATTTTCACATTGAAATTCTTAGTGTATTTGGCAATCAAAGTTGAAATTTGTTGTTTATTTTCATACCTTTCAATACTCGATTGTACATTGATAGTCCAATCCTTTGGATCGAGAATCCAAGCCATTCTGAATCCAAAAGGCATGAAAATTGAAAAAATTTAATACCGTGATTTATTTAATAACATGATCACATTATTAACTATATTATTAACACAATCACATCATATAATAACACAATCATGTTATATAATAACATCATCATGTTAATAATGTGATCGTGTTATATATTCTAAACATCATAAAACTTGAATATGAGCCATTAAGCCTAGTAGTCTTAAGATTGTTGTATAATATGACATGTTCTATAAAATCCCTAATTGACATTATATTAAAGGAATTTATTACACAGGGATCAATTACTTTTAATTATAAATATTAAATTGAATATATTACTCAATTGGATAAATATGATGTGAAATTAAAGAAAAATATTCACAATAGACAAATTAGATGAACATAATTCATTGCATGGGGTGAAAAATGCCTCGATTGATATTTTAGGTGGAAGCAATTAATTACATAGGACTTAGTTGTCCTCAGTTCCATATAATATTGAAAAAAATATTAATTGGTTTAACATGGTGTAGTTAAATCCCCAAATGACATTAGATGGATGTAATTCCTTACTTGGGGATTGAGTCACCCCAGTTGCATACCATATTGAACCTAAATACTCAATTGGTTCAATATAGTGTGCAATCAAGGATAATGGAACCCAACTAGAACATTATATGGATAAAATTCATTTCATGGGGCTCAGTTGGCCCCAATTATGTATATAAGATAAAACCAAATGCATGATTAGCTGGATATAGTTTACAATCGAGTCTAATGAAGTTGTACTTGACATTAGATGTATTCAATTACTTTCATGAACCTTGGTTGGCCATAATTACATATTCAATTAAACTAAATACTTGGTTGATTCAATATGTTATGTATTTGGGACCAATAGAGCCTATTGTTGACAGTAGAAGGATGAAATTTATTACACAAGGATTGTTTGGACTAAATTTCATAGATCATATTGAACCAAATATTCTTTTATTTAAATTTGATGCATAATCAGAATCCTAATTGTCATTAACTATGGATCTATAATTTCTTAAAGAGGGTTTAATTGGTTATGATTTCATGTTAGATTCATGATAACACTCAATTATTTGAATAGGGTATGCAATTAGGGCCATAATGAAAATTATGTTGAAATAATTCCTTAGGAAAGCCTTGACTGGCCACAATTATATATCATCTAGAATCAAATACTTGATTGGTTCAATATTGTATGCAATCAGGGCCAAGTAAGCCCCAATTTCCATTATATGAATGTAATTCCTTACACATGGCTCCTTTGGAATGAATTGCATGTCAAATTGAAAAAATAATTATTTTTTAATATGGTGAGCACTTGGATCTCCAATTGACATCATATGGATAAAATTCCATACATTGAGGCTCAATAAGCCCTTGGGATCAATTTAACCCTAATTAACATCCTTTATATATAGTAATAAATAGGTTTATAGGGATTAAATTGGTTAAAATTGCATCAATCATTACCATGATTGACTTTGTAAGCTCAATTTATGATTATGTGGGGGATAATTGATCCCAAATTCACATTCTTTACTCATAGATATACATTCAAGGAGCTCAAAATTTCCCCAGTCACTATCATTATTGTACCTTATATACCTTAAAACCTATACCCTAAGACCTAATCCCTAAAGTTCCTAATCCCTAAAGTCTATTTACTATAAATAAAAACTCTTTAAACCTTGAAACAATAATTTTATCTCAAATTACCATCATTTACTACTAAGAATTACATTCATAGGGCTCAATTTGGCCTAAATCACATGACTGATTGACCCATTTGACTAATTCACTTAATTTGCATGTGAGACATGAAATATATGGTATAATGACAACCCAAAAACACATTCTATAGTTATAAATGGTTCCAAATGATTCAAATTTTCCTTAATCATCTTTGTGATTAACCCTATGTATCCTAAACAATATATATACATTAAAACCTATAAGTTGTAAACCATAAACCCTAAATTATAAACCATTTACTTTTTAGGTATTTACCAACTTCAATTTAGTCTCAATTAACATCCTTTGTAGTAATAATCCAATTTGAACATAGGGCATATCTAGTGATTAGACATTAATATACAGGTCCTTAAACCTAAACCCTATGCCCTAATCCCTAATGATCCATAAACATTTAAAATGAATGGTCCCTATGCCCTAATGCCCACTACATGCCACAAACATACATGCCTTATGGTATAACTAATTTTATCATGAGATGTCATAATTTATGAAATTTTTAAACCTATGGCTAAAAACTCTAGAGTACCAATCTAGATGTGCATATATTCACTAAATTGGGGCTATTTCAAGCCCCTTCAACCTAATTAACCAAAGAGGAGGAGAGATAGTTAATTATTTTAATTGAGGAGGCATTTGAGGCCAATTTTAGGGTCTTCAATAGCAAGATATGATTTGGGGAAAAATCAAAAGATTGATCTTCTATCATGAATTGATCCAAGTAGTCAATTTATAAAATTCCCTATGTGATCTAGGCAAAATTGAGCCCTTAAACCAAATTTATTGTATAACATGTATGAAACATATACATGGTGCATAATTGACCCTAATTTTATCAAATTTATACAAACATGAAGGTAATAAAGTCATAAATGGGTGTCACAAGTAGCTCAAATGTTCTTCAATTACCTTAGTGATTGGACCCTATATCTGATATCTTAAACCCTAAGTTACCTTATACCATTTAACTTTAACTTTAACCCCAAACCCTATACCATTTACATTAAAAATCCTAATCCATAAGCCCTAAACCCCAAACCATTTAAATTATAGACCCTAAACCCTAAACCAATAAATTTAGCCCCAATTACCATTATTTATATATATAGTAAGAATTAGGTTCATAGGGATGAACTTAGTTAAAATTTCATCACTCATTACCACAATTGACTTCGTAAGCTTAATCTATGATGATGTGGGGATAATTGATCCCAAATTCACATTTTTTAATCATAAATATAGGTTAAAGGCTAAAATTTCTCCCCAATTACCTACATGATTGTATAAACATACCCTAAACCTATACCCTAATCCCTAATCTTTAAATTTATTAATCCCTAAACTTTAAACCATAGATATAAACTCTTTAAACTTTGAACCAATAATTTTAGCTTAAATTAACATCATTTCTAGACTAAGAATTAAGTTCACAGGGATTATTTTTTCCTAAATCACATGACTTATTACCCCATTTTACTAATTCACTCAATCTGCATGATGACATCTATGGTATAATGGCAACCCAAAAACTCATTTTATTAATAATGACTTATTATTATTTTTTGTGGCCTTGACATGCTCAGAGCTTCTTTCTCCAAGTATTAGGAGATGAAAAAATGACTTAATAAGTAATACCATGGCATTTAATGCACTTTGAGAAACATATTGTTTGACCACTTAAAAAATTAAAATCATCAGTGATATGTAATTTAATACACTTTGGAAAACATGTTCAAAAACATTTTCATGCCATGTATGTCATAAAATCATGATACCTACTATTTTATTAAATGCACACATCATTTCAATTTGTGGTAAGCCATTTCCCTTCCACCACAATATCAATTCAAAACTATGGGCTTTAGCATAGGGAGTGAAGCGAGTATCCATAAAACTAAGCCATTCTAAGGGAAAAGTCCTAGTAGCCATGCACATTCACTTTGGATCTTAATTATAATATTTAATTCCTAAAACATAAATTTTAATCCTTAATCTCTAATCCATAAACCCTATGCACTAATTTTCCTTAATACCCAATCCATAATCCCTTATCTACATTAAGCATAACGTGATCACATTATTTAATATGATCATGTTATTCTTAACATAGATAACACTCAATCCTCATTGCCAATTACCAACCCCATAACTTATATCAATAATAATGTGATCATGTTATTCAATAACATGATCACATTATTGTCGATATAAACTTCTCAATGGGTTAGATGTGTTAGGACCTTGTAGAAAACATAACACAGTCACATTATTTAATAATGTAATAACACTATATAAAATGATCACATTATTATTATTTTAGTGATAAGTTCACTTATCAATGACTATTTTAAGCCTAAATCAAGACTTCTATCTGTACAAACATTCTCTATTTGTTCTTTTTTGAGATTTGCATACATGTGTACTTGACCCCATCTTTGAAAAGTTGTCAATTGTCCCTTCTGATGGGTTTTAGATCACATTGAAAGAGGAAGTTGTTAAATAACAAACACCAGAAGAATTATAATATTTCAAAGAGAAACACAAGCTAATGATGCAAAAAGTTTATGGTAAACAAGGTATAAATCCTAATCTTGATGAACCAAATGCCATAGATAATGAGATAATTTATGATAATGAATTAAGAAATGATGAAATTGACTATAATCAATTTAATAATGTTGAAATTGACCATAATGAAATGAATAATAATGAAATTGACCTTAATTAAATTAATAATAATGAATTAGTTAATGTTGGAAGTTCATATTCAAAGTTCCAAGTTTTTGATTTTGTTAATGATGAGTCTATGTATGATGCTTCACCCCCATAAATGAATAAAATTTGATGGAAATAAAAAATGATAAAATTAACCATTAAAAAAAATCATGGAAACATAAAATGAAAAATTTAATGTCATCACACCTCTAAATAATGAAAGTAATAATGGTTTTAAAATACTTTCTGAACAAATTCCACCATTACCAACACCTCCAAGAATTGTGCATATAAAAGACAAGTAGTTAATTGAAGTCAATGAAAATATTTTAAAACCAATTCATAAAAAAATGTCTGATCACCATTCAAGAAGACTAGCTCAAAAAATTTAGGATGCTTTCTTTCATAATTTGGAATATGATAGTCAAAGATGTCAATTATTTATTTCATTGCTAAAATTGATTAAGATGAGACCTATAATGTACACATTATGACTAAGAACATCTAACATGGATGATGAAAACAATGGAATTATTGAAAATATACATGATGGATATCATATTATAGGCTCAAGATCATGCAACAAAGATTGTAATGTTGCCCAACATATAATGACAACTTGTTCAATAAGTGCTAAAATAGGGGGAAGTGATTGATTTTAAAAACAAGCTAAACATTTGATATAAATATAAAAATATTAATGAATTCAACTATAAGATGTGAACGACTTAATGAAGCTAATACCAATGAGCTTTGGGCATTCTCTAGTAGAATTCCATAAAAATACATGGATATAGCTGATACTCTCAAAGAGTTACTTTCTCAATTTTGGAAATACAATATAAGAGTTTTACCCAATGTAAGAGATGTTGTGAAAAGAAGAGTTGGTTCTCATAATATTGAACTACATCCAAAAAATTTATTAAATATGACTCAAACATAATTATACTCTAAATATTTATATTTGTCAAAGATATTTTGAGATGGAAAAACCTTTTTATGTTAAAATAAATCACACACGCGCCACTTGTTCTTGTAGGCAACATGTTGAATTTTCAATGCACTATGATGTTTTTTACTATATTTATTGTACTTTGCATACTAACATTTTGTAGGAGTGTGGCATTGAATTGCCACCAAAATCAGCCAAGGAATTTATTCCAACTATATTCTACAAAATATCAGATGGTCAATTATTTTATAACAAATCATGTTTAAATGGAAATTGCAGCATTTGCAGTGGATTTCCAAATTTAAAAAAATTTATCCATATGGAGATTAAAAGTGAAGTTGGAAGAGAATTAGTTAGTTTAAGCAAATATAAATTAGTGGCTTATCAAGTAAAATATGGTAAAGAATATAAAAGGTGTGAGCTTGTTGCAAAAAAGATATATGTTTCAAAAAAATTGGTCAAATTTAGGGAGTAAATTATTTATGATTATGTAAGGCACACATATAGGGCTAGATGGTTAGATGAACATTTCAAGATATGAAAGGATACATTCCCATTTGGTTCCATTATTTTAGTAGTTTATTTTGTAGATAATTACACATTCAAACCCCAAATGAAAATTCAATTATAGTATTACAACTCATCACAAGTTGTAATATTCATGCATATAGCATTCATGCATGCACCTGATAGTACAAAGAAATAATGGAAAATATTAATGGAGTACTATTTTTATATTAGTGATGATAAATCACATATTCAGATAATGTGCAAGGTTGTTTTTATAAGTTCTATGAATAGTTGAGTTAGAGGAACATTACTTTTAATCAACATTACATTTGGTTAGACAATTACACATCAAAATTAAATAATGTAAATATGTTGTAATGGTTGAGTAGGATGCATATTACCACATGTGTAGAACACATTTGTAGTTTCATCAAGGATATCCATGGAAAAGGGGATCATGACAGTGTTATAGCATGTGTAAAAAGATCTATTTTAAGGGAGTAGTTGAAATTTGAAGAGGGTGTTCATTTGATATATGCAAAAACTATGGTTGAATGGTGTAATGAGAACATATGTCATGGTTCTCAACCAAACTCTACTATTCATAGACATTTATGGTTAATCGAAGAAGAAAACTTAGAAAAGTATGAGGATTGTATGAATATAATATGTTCAAGTGATGTCCACTCATTTCATAGATCAAATGCAAGTTCTTGGATTGTTCATATGAGACACTTGGCATGTTTCTATTCTGCATGTGTGGACTCTATTTGGAATGAGTGTGAGTCATAAGAGTGGGTAAATGATTGGAGTTCCAAATCTCTAATTCTAATCAACACATATTAGGTTTTAACAATGATTTAACTAACAAATATGACATCATTAGATGTCTTTCACCATGTATCTGATCTAGTGCAACCAGGTAGAATATTTTTCATTATGTATAATTTATTCTCATTATTTATATATCTTCATATTGTCACTAAAAATGATTTTTTGTGATGTACAGGGCATGTTTTTGTAGTTATTGTAGATGAGGATAATGAATAAGGAATTTATTACTAATTATGTTAGTGTGTAGAGAGAAAAAATAAATTGACTTCCCAAGTTATAAATGGAGAAAACATTGACTATCCCACTGGGTTAGTGGTAGTAACTAGAACTTGGTTTCAATGATATCCTATAAAAATTTAGATCAATGGTTATTTGAAGAGTTTTAAATGCACAAAAAGATACTACACTATTCAAATTTGATTCTTTCAATGAATATTCAATTATAAAAATATCATAGGAGGCCATTAAATAAGAAAGTATGGAAATTTTGGGAGTTAGATCATGACGCTATTCTTGATACTATCAAGGTTAGAATAGATCCTAGTGGTTTGTTGGATTGAAATATAGAGGTATGTTCACTTTTTAAATGTATATGTAATCAATTTTATGATTTTTTTTTAAATTTTATATGTAGTACATGTATAAATTTCATTTTTAATTGCTTACTAACAATTTTTTATAGGTTAGTGGCGTTAGATAAGCTTCTACCTTCACATGGTTGGCACTGTCAGTAAATAATTATATATTCTTGAAGCTAAAAGAATATTAGGTATCATGCATGTTTACTATACTATGTGATTATAGGGCTTAAGTATGTATGTGATGGATCTAATAGTTTGTATAAATGACTTATAGTTTTTTTATGTGTGTTTGAACTTAGGCTAAAAATATATATTTTTCTTGTATTGAGAAGGGTGTTTTTAAGTATCGAATGGGTGGTGGGTTTGTTGATCAGGGTTGATGGAGGCCAAAAACCTAGTCATAGAGGGTATCCACCCCCTTATACATATTGGTGGTGTTATTTTTCACCCATGAAGCATCAGAACTAGAGTTATACAACCACAACTTCAACTTTGACAATATTTGTTGTCAGTGTTTCCACTCTCTAGAACATGAGTGAAAATACACTTTTAGGTGGATTAAAATGTCCTATCATCACAATAACATGTAATTTTTCTATATATATGTGAACAAACTTATATACTTATAGGTGGATGTCTCAGAGGTATAAATGATAGTTGGAGCTTGAGAAGTTACTTGTTCACCAGCAATTTTTTTTATTTTTGGACCCGTCACTGCAACTTGTCTAATGAATTGATCTTAAATATTCCACCTAAGTGATATATGGTGTGATTATATGGATTAAATAGGTATTTTATGGTTTGTATAAATGAATTATATATATATATATATATATATATATATATATATATATATGTATATATATATATGTATGTATGTATGTATGTATATGTATGTGTGTGTGTGTGTGTGTGTGTATATATATATATATATATTTATATGTATGTATGTATGTATATATATATATATATATATATGTATATATATATATATATATATATATATGCATGTTTAAACTTAGGCTAAAAATTGCATTTTTCTTGTATTGAGAAGGGTGTTCTTAAGGCCATAATGGGTGGTGGGTTTGTCAATCGAGCCTAATGGGAGACCAAGAACATGGTACTAGAGTTTATCCTCCTGATAATTTTTTTTTTAGCATCATTTTCACCCACATCATTAAAAATAGAGTCTTACAACCATAACTTTAACTTTGACAACATTTGTTGTCAGCATTTCTACTCTTCAAAATGGAAGTGAAAATACACTTTCAGGTGGATTAAAACATTGTTTAATCATAATAAAATTTTATTTAACTATTTAGACATGAATAAAGTGATATATTAATATTTGGAGGTCCTAGAGGTAGAAATTCTAGTTAGAGCTCGAGATGTTGCTTGTTCACTGATAAAAACTTGCATTTTTAGACCCATCAAAACAACTTGTCAACGGATTGATCTTGAAGCTTCCACCAGAGTAATTTAAGGTGTAATTAGAGGGATGAATTATGCATGTGATGGATCTGATGGTTTACATAAATTAATTAAAATTTTAATTTTATACATGTTTGAACTTAGTCTAAGAGTTTGTAAGTTTCACTTTGATCATAGTTCTTTCCCATTGAAAGTACACAATCCTAAACTTAGAATTTCATATACTATAATCTTTATATTGAATATTGTATTTGATTAAAAAATTTATAGATAAGGGTTTATAAGTTTTATATAAGGTGGTGATAAAATTATTATCGGTTATATAGTTCTTTGATGTTGAAAAACCTAGAGACCATGCATACCCTTATTTGTAACATACATAAAACAATTTTGAATGACTAATATTTCTCATTTATGAATGACCTGAAGGTTGTGAGAAATTTATAATTAAATTAAAAAGTTTAAATAATGTTATAAAGACCTAATCCAAGCATTATATCATCTTGAAAGTCCTAGTTGGACATTAGATGCAATTATTTTCAGTCTTAACTTATACAGTTGCTACAAACCTTAACTTTTATGGTTTTGATAATAAGAAGAGATTAAAAACTTTAAAATTCCTAAAATATTTTAATATAGTGTGTATTAAGTTATATTAAGTGAATAAAGTTATTTCATATTTCTACCTTCTATATTTTGTAGTGAATTACCATGTAGGTAGTCAACTAGCCTATGAGACTTACTAGGAAAGAGGCTAAAGAAGAAAGCTCAAGTTAGGTGAAGAGCTGAGGACAAAAATTGATTTAAAAGTAGGATTGGAAAAAAATATGGTAAAATATAGTTTTTTTGGGTCAAAGTGTCTCCATAATGTTTAAACCTTGGATCTTTGTGCATTTGGAGGGCTAATTAGAGTGTCAAGTAAGCCTAGAGGTACAAGATTTTACAAAGGAACCTAACCCAATATTTTGTGTGAGGTAGTGGAATGGAAAAGGGTTGTAAAACACATAATTATTGTTCCTTTAAGATTATATTTATGGAACATAACATGAGGCTTTCCTTGAAATAGGGATACAAGCAAAGACAAAGGCTAAAGAGAGAAATCTGAGAAAAAATAGAAGAGAGAGGGGTTCAAAAGTTATAATTGTGTTATATGAGTAGGTTAAGGAGTAATAATGTAAAATATAAGTGAATACATAATATTAGATAAAAATACCTTTGATCAAGATCCTAAACACTTGTAAGCTGTTGAGAAAGCTTTGCATCAAAAATGTACAATAAGCAGGTACAAAGAGAAGAAGGCCATTAAGCCTAAGTGATAAGAGTGTCATTAGTCATTTCCACTACAGAAAATTAAATTTAAAAACTTTAAATTAAAAAAATGTAAGATCTAAGATTTATAACATTAAAATTAATTATTTTTTAATCCTTATTTGTACATGTACAACATTAAATATGAGATCCGATATAGATAATAATTTGGAAGATCAAAACAATAATATACAATAACACATAATGAAATAAAAATTTAAAATAAATTAAATATATCAAGCCATGATAGGCATATAATATAGGCACATACATGTCCAATGTCAATAATACATAGATTGGGTCATGATAGCCATATAAAAAATTACATCTACCAACATAGTATCTAATGTTGGCTGAATGTCATATGTGCATATACAATGATAAAAATGCATCAATTTCCATATAAGCATACAAAAAATTAAATTTAATTCTTAAGACATCCTATTCATCAAATAGCCTCCCTCTCTTTTCCTTCCTTGAAGAAGTCTCTCCCTGGGATGCCCTATTAGTAGATAGAGACCCCTCGAATGCCTTAGATTGATCCAAGGTCCAATTGTGGATCATATGCTCATAACTAGATTATACATAATCTTTTTAAAATACAATAATTATTATGAAATTAACATAAAATATATTAATTTTAAACACAATAAAAAAATCATTTAAACATGTGCACTTGCTGTAAGCTTGTGATCCTACTCAATCTATTTTTCATGCTCAATCAAGTCAATGAAAAGCTTAGTTATCTGAATAAGCATCTAAAATATTGGAGGCAAATTATAAGTTACCCCAATCACCATATGAATGGGAATATTAGTTATCATAGGACAGCCCTACATACCAATATATAAACATACGTTATATTTTCCCCAAGTACACATGTACTAAAACTAACAAAACAAGTCTATTTTTACAATTCAAAATTACAAGAACAAATATATACCTCTATCAGTGCCTATGTAGATGACATTGCAGTAGAAATGCCTATGTTTGTCTCAACTCATAAAGAGGAAGGAGTGTCAGTACCAGCCATCAATTGTTCATGTAAACAAGGTCTCACTTAGTTTTATATAAAGTACATAAAATCTTATATATGGAAACCAAAATGATTAATAGAATCACTTGTACATATAAAATATTTATCTATATAAGTACATGAATTCAATGACAAATTAATGGAAAGAAGAAGACAAGCATGCATGTGAAAATACACTTAGATCTGAAATTAAAAGCTATCTATTAAAGTGTTAGAGTAATAGCCTTATACAAAAACCAAAATTAGAGGATTAAAACTCTGAAAGGTAATATATAATATACTAGTTTATTTTTTTAAAAATTGATAAATATAAATATACTTGGGTAAACATCTTTAATTTATGTTATATTACATGTTGGAATATATTGGTTGTTGATTTATTACTTGTCTAAAAATAAGGATTTAACTTAAGTTTGGACCCTCGTAATTAATTATTTTTGGATGAATTTTCAAGACTAACTTCGAGTATTTATGGATATTTTAAATTGTGTTTTAGAAAGGTGGGCCTACATTTTATGGAGTAGAGTGATGAAGTATGATTGGCTTCTTAGGATTATAGAGAAATTAATGACTAATGATTCAGCCACACTATATATAATAAGGATACTCTGGATTGTGTAGGTGGGGATTGTTGTCCCATTGAGTAGATTCCTTTACTTGACCTATTCACCAAATAGGATGTGTCATGTAAAATAGTTTAATTTTACCACAAGTCCCTTGAGAGTGGATGATCACTTTCAAGGTTGTGATTAGGATATTAGGCTTATTGGCTAAAGGTTAGGTTGTGGCCTTGATAGAGGATTGTGATAGAGGTAGGGTTTTTAATTGGGTGTAATACTTTAGTGTAAGATCACATGACCCATACACTCATCATGGGCTAGGTGTATAAGTACATGACCCCTTATTAGTGAGGGTTAGAGATTTGGATAGTGGAGACCATCAAGGCTTCTAGTTGGATAGGTATGCCACCATTGAGAGACTTTCTATGAGTGGTGGACACACTAAAAATGATATATTTGGTAGATATACTATATTAGGGTATTTTAGGATAGTTTTAAAATGAGGTGGAAACTCTAATACCATCACAAGAAAAATTGGGAAAGTACTAATTGGAGGAGTAAATTTAGAAAAATATCATGTGTCTAGATTGAAATTATGGTAGGATGCCAACATTAAGTACAACCACCACCATAATATGTATATACTTATATATATAAATAAGTATAGGATAAAGGGTGAGGAGATGAAGTTTAGGGGGAAATAAGGGTGAGTATACACTTGTTATAGAGGAACCAATAAGATAGGAGGAAAATGCTCAAATGAGGTCCAATTAGGAATTATACCTAGACTAACATGAATTACCCATATAATGTAGCGAGTTAGTTTATTTTTATTTAATTTTTATGTTAATTTATAATTTATTACTCAGTTATTGTTTATTTATATGAATAGAGATCTAATGTCTTCTCTTGTTATATGGTTTTAGAGTGAGTCACTTGGTCAAGAGGCATGATCAAAGAAACTTTGGTTAGGATTTTTTAGGTGAGTATTATTTGAACCTCAATAATATTTTGGTGGATTTGGTTATCCATGTGTGAATAATAAAGTATACATATGTTTTTCTCCCTACTTATCATACACATGTGGAGTTCCCTCATAATAAGAGAGAGATAGTTGGCCTATAGGAAAATGTGGTTGGTTTAGAGTCTCAGGTGAAGACTCTCAATGAGATTGTTAGGGATAGGGTAGGTTAGGATCCATCTAGCTAGAAAATAGTAGGAGTTACATCACCCATGTAGGTATAAGAAAGAGACATAAAAGTAGAGAAATCATATCCCACATCACTCATTAACATGTATGTGTAAAAAAATGTAGTCATAAAAAATGCAAAGAGAAAATCATATATGTAAGAAATTTTTACCTTTGTATATGTAAATGGTCTCATCCTAACAAAGGCATATATAGTTGTGGATGGTCTAGTAGTTGGATCTGAATATGAAAATAACAACTGTGACAAATTGAATATTGTAAATGTTGGCTATGACAATGAAGGAACTGTCACCTCCTACAACATAAAAAATGACATATATATTATATTAAATTTTAATGTAAATTAATTATTAGCTTACAAATTAAATTTAAAAATATAGATTAAATTTAACATGACATTTATATAAAACATACCTGCATCTTTGTGGTGATTGATGTCTTCATGCCAAATGTGCATGTGTAAAACTTATCACTCATAATAATATTATCTAATCCATCTAAGCCACTGATGCCATCATCATCAAAAGGTCCCATGCACATAACTCCACATAAAGTGCAATGGTGGGGTTAGGGTTGTTAGCCTATGGCATATATGTATCATCACTCTATGAAATCCTACTTCTATGTTGAAGTAGTGTATCGATGAGTGAACTAAGTAGATGGAGAGTGTTTATCTCCATGAGCTATTGAAACTATGGAGTGGATCTAAGGATCAAGAATCTTTTGGATATGAATATATTTAGGTTGATTAGGTGCATGACATACACCTGGTTGATCTTATGCAAAGATTTTTCCTTGGCCCTAAAACTCACTAAAATCAAAATAATTATGAATTCAATTGAGGACAAACTCACACTAGAGTTTCCTCAAAAAATATAATGGGACCTCATGGTTTTTACATTGTGGATAGTCAAATACCATCCACCATCGATCATAAAAATTGGTTGTGATTAAGTTATATACATAATTATATATGGGAAAACATTTGGTAGTTATGGGAAAGGGGGCATTGGTGGTTAGGTCATTGAATAGGGTACAAATGTCAACTTTTAAAATTTCCAAATTCCTGACTTGAAGGGTTGATAACTTATTAGCATAGTAGGCCCTAAAAATATCCCTATATTAGGTCCATCATTCAATTTGACTCATTGTCAAGTCAATTTGACCAAATAAGGTCTGTAGGGAATTGGCTAGTTGGGTGTGGTGGGGCTTGGTTGAATTAGGATCTCTCATTCTATCAATTAGGTCTTCAATTTGAAGTTTGTTTTTGATAATGTTGTTAATTAAAAAATCTTGAATTCTAGGTGGGTTTTGGGGAAATGTAAGAGGGCTAAGTGGAGGGATAAGAGGAATGATAGGGTTTTGTGGAGGGTTAGGATGAGGAATAAGTATAGGGTTTTGTAGAGGGTTTATTTGGAGGGTTGGGAGGGTTAGCAGAATGACCTATTAGAAAAAAATAAATTACAATTAAAAACATGGGTGAAACAATGAAAATTATGAAAATTTAGGGTTAAATAGAGAATATTTTAATGACTTACCTCTCCTACATGGTGGAATCATCAATAAATAGGCCTATGGGGTGAATTTATCAGATTCTTGGTACTTCTTGGCACTTTTTAGCACTCTTTTTAGCAAAACATGATCATAGAACAAGGTAGGAAGAGGAAATGTGAATGTAAAACGAATAATTTTGCATTTGGGTTTCCTTATTTTTTGTGACATAGGTAATGTGATCACATTATTAATATGATCATGTTACCATTAATAACATGATCACATTACTATTCAATATAATGTAACCATGTTATTAAATAATGTGATTACGTTATGGCTCGACAATCTTGAGCCTAGACTTAAGTAAGGTGATCAAGTTAATTAAATAACATGATTGTGTTATTGATTAATGTGATAATGTTATGGTAAATTTCCATGAAATTATCCCCCAAATTTTTTCACTTACCCAATATAATGTATGTTGTACCCAACATACCCTTTTTTTCCACAAGGAAATGGGGACCCACTTTTTTTGTAGACTATGGTCTTAACTTTGAGCCCCTCTTCTATATTTTAATGCAAAATGTGGGATAATATTGATTATTTTCCTTTTTTTACTTTTGAAAATTAGCATTTATATTGTGTTTTCACTGACTAAATTTATACATTTTGGGAGTCTTTGTTCGGTTTTATGTTTTTGAACTTATCTATTTTTGAGAGTTTGTCTTTGGAAAAAAAATTCTGCATGAATTGGTCATTGGATTTATTGTGTTGGACATTTTCTCCATCATAATTACCTTACACCAATTTACTCTAAGAAATTGAATTTATTGAATTTGTCTTTTTTAGTCATTTCTCTATCGAACATTTTGTCTGAAAAAAATTTCTCTTTGTAGCATTTTCCCCACAATAATTCTACCAAAACTATTTTCTTGAACTTATTCATTCATGCTTTTGCCTCAAACTTATTCTATCAGACTTATCTTGATGGAATTATTTCAAACATTTTGTCCAAGACATTTCCCCAATGACTAAATTATTTTAGGCATTTTGCATGATACATTTTCCCTGCAATAATCTTGTCAATACTCTTTCACCAAAAAAATTTCCCTTTGGCCCATTTGAACCTACCTTCAAACCTAATTCACATACCCTCTAGGCTTTTATTCAAAGGCTAATTCCTTTGGAATTTGTGTTTTGGACACTTTATTTGACAAAATTAGGTTTCTTGAAACATTTCTCCCAAATAAAAGCCCTGAAACAATACCCTATTGCAAAGTAGCACCCCTGAGTAGAGGGAATTTTATTATAAACTTAGTCTAATATTTTAACCCAGGCCCTAATCATATTTTAGTCATACAAATAAGACCTTAGGCTAGAATATTTATGTAAGGTCCTTTATATATTTCCCAAAGTATTATGGTAAGTCCTATTTTCATTTATGATTATAGAGTAGAGCAAAATAGGAAATGACACGTGTCAAGCTTGCAGGGATTTAAGTTGATCTAATAGTCATCTATATGTTTTTGATGTTCACGTGAATATCAAAATTAAGCTCATAGATAAAAGTTTGAGGTTTAAATTTTGATGGTCACATGGATGTCATTGACAGTCATGAGGATGTCTTTGATGGTCATGTGAATGCCAAATTTAGGATCAATAATTAAAACACATGGGTTTAAATTATAACAGTCATGTAGATGTCATTGATGATTGCAAGGACATCTTTGATGGTTACATGAACATTAAATTTAATATCAGTAATAAAATGATAGGGGATTAAATTGTGATAATCACATGGACATTATTGACATTTGTGAGGATGTCATTGATGGTCACATGAACATCAAATTTATGCTCATAAATTAGCCATGTTGAAATCAAAGGTTAGTGGGCCCATCTAGATCAACAACTAGTGTTGATCCATATAATTGATCTAATACTACAATATCAATAGTGGAAAATTTAAAGGTCCCAAAATAATTGAGGAACTACCAAGTGGTGCAAAAACATTCAATCTAGGACTATAAAGAGCATAGAGGCCCCATGGAGCTACCAAGTAACATTATTATATTCCATCATGTAGAAGATCAAATGGTGTGAGTTAATAGTATACTTTTCAAAGATCTAGACTCAATTAGGATTTGACATGTGTCTTGAGACAACATTCAAATTTTGAAAGATAGCAAACATGGCCACATAGATAGAATATGTAACACTTAGGCTATATTTATTGATATCCATTAGGTCTCATAGTTAGGCTGCATCAAAATATGAACATGCATGCAAATATGAAAGTGAAGATCTGACAAAATATAAATGGCTATAGTTACATGACATCTCAAAGGTAAATTAAAGTTAACACTATCAAATATTTCAAGATAAACACCCTATAAATCATTCCAAATGGATATTATTTAAAGGCATGGGTGACATAAAATGCACACTTCAGTTAGATTGGTCAAAACTAACAATAGTTTCATTGGTTTTAAAACATTGGTAAAGTGGTACTTATCTTGGACATATATCTGAGATCCATTTGAAAATGGATAACTAAAAATATAAATAAGTTGTTCCCATAACCTATAAAATTAAGTATTGTCATGCAATTTGAGCTATAATTATAAAAATTCTCTTTGTACACATGCACATATTACATAACTTTTACAAAGTCTAATATAAACTGATAACTGTAAGTAGACTCTTATATAGTTTCAGACCACATTTAAAACTCAAGTTCTAATTATATCATGTAATGACCTTACATTAACTTTTAGAATGAGGTGACTCCTTCCCCAAATCTATATAAAAATTTATAATCCAACTTGGATTTTTGTCAGAGAAATTTTGAATACAGGAGCAACATCAATTTTGATCATCAACGATTGTGTTTGTGTATTTTCTTTCCAATATCTTCATAATTAGTTGTTACTTTCTTTGGTTGTATGTTTCAATAATATTTAGTGTGCAATGTATGTGAATGGATTCTTTATTATTTTGATTGATGTAATAATCTATAGATATGTAAAAAATATTGGGAGATTGGTAAAATATATTGGTTAAGATAGTCAAGTTAATTGATTCATAATTTTGAATGTGTACTAGTGATTTCTTTGATGTATTTTTTTGTGTGTGTGCCAAACATACCTTAGATACTTCATTTGCTGGAGCCATAATCTCTTGATTAAGAGTGTGCAATAGCTACCCTAAAGGAGCATCCTTTATTTGAGGCCTATAAATTTCCTACATCATTATCTCCTTAGACTTCTTAAATATGTTTGATTGTATGTGTAAAATTATTGCTAAAAATAGGCATAGGTTCTGAGAGCATAGGTCTATTTAAAAACCAACCAGGGAAGTAGTTCCTAAAAACCATAGAGCCTTCTTTTCTTCCTTACCCATCCCTCTTTTTTTGAGTTTATTTTGAGACATACCTACTTTATACTAGAAGCCAACCATCCATCCACCTAATATAAAGATTCACTACCTTTTAGGGACTACACCTCCATCCAAAAAACCTTGTAAACGACCTACATACCCTACCAAATATTTCATCAACATGTTGTTCAAACCACATACCTGTAACTTGTGCCTTGGAGTGGATTTTATCTCCATTGAGATCATAAAATTTTAGAGGCTACCTTGTTATGTTGTGGTGTACATAAAACCTAGATCAATAATAATTAGCATTAGAAGGAGGGCCAATACCTCTGATTTTAATAAATTTTTTTGAGAATGGATTGGATTGACAAAGGACCCATAAATATCCCATGTATTCAACATGATCTCCTTGATGACCCATTCACATACCTTCTTAAGTTCTATAATAATCACCCAAGAGTTGTCAAAGAGAATCTTGTTGATTACACATCTATTATGCATGTTATGGTTATAAAATTTGACGATGTAATCTATAGGTTTTTCCCTTTCATACTAGGAGAATAAATGCATGATTGGTTAGGACATTTGGCATGTAGTTCTATTACTAGTTGGAGTGATCTTAAGGAACATTTTTTTATTCAATTTGGTCCAAATATTGATGTTCATGATTTAAAAAATAGTTTAACATATTTTATGAGGTTATCTACACTTGGTATGTTGGATATGAGTTATAAAGAAGCTCACCAAAGAGAAAGCTTATTACTATGCCTAAACAGGAACATAGTGGAAGGGTTTCCTTTTAATCCAGGCACTATGCACAAAGAGGAAGAAGTGATCTTAGATGAAGAGCATATTGTAATAATAAATGAAGAAATTGTTATGTTATAGGAAAAATTGAGATAAAAACAACAAGAATATGAATCCATCAAACTAGGAGAATTGAATCATGCTAATTCCATCCTTGTATTTGATGAGATAATTGAAGAAGCAAATAACTATAATGAGGAAAGTGTCAATTTAGAAGAACATTGTCAACCTTTACAATAACTCTATGAGATATAATATGCTTAGGTAGAGGATTAATTATTTTTCCTTATAAAATAAGATATTAGATCTGAAGATGGTGTTGATGACTCTTGTGACTACTAGTTTACATTGAAATCTCTATCAGAATACTCATTTGATGATTATATTCTTGACTTGCTCTCCTTTGATCATACAAGCTTCAATGTTGATATTTTAGATTATGTTATGCCTAAGGTAGGTATGTTTTTTTATCATGAATCAAATGAAAAAAGTGTGTTAGCTTCCCCCAATAATTTTGATTCTATTTCGGTGTTCCCTTTCAATGGAATTAATTCATATAGATGTTCATGTCATGATTTAATAGATGATGAATTCAATTTAGTCCTTAATCCTAATGTGTAGGACACTGTAGATTATTTGTGATTGACCAAGAAACCTAGTATGTATGGACATCAAAATAATTTAACATTGCATCAAATACCTTTAATTACACATATGATGCCCCTGAAGTTACATATCTTCTAGAGCATAACTAGTCAAAAGAAGCAAATTAATCAGATGGCAATAATAAAAGTTTCAATTTAAAGGAACCATAGAAAAAGGATCAAAAATAGGTAGTGGAAGGGATGATCCCTCTAGAATTAATAATTAATGAATCACTTACTCTTTAAATCAAAAATATTGAGCCCTAGGTAAGTAGAAATTGAATCCATAATTTGGAAATTCAAGAGATGATTCATTCCAATAGTGAAGGACACAATAAAAAATGAGATTTTATATGAAGTTTTTGATGATTTTTTTTTTCATTATTATACTTATGATTTTGATTCTATCTTTGTGGACCTTCCCCATAATGAGTTCATAGAGGATGATGACTTTCAAGACTATAGGTCAAATCTAATATCCATTTTTGGAGACACTTTGGATGAGTTATTTGTTTATTGTGTCTAGGATGTCCCAATAAGTAACCCTAATTTTTTATTCTTCAATATAAGGGAAAGGATCAAAATTATATTGAATGAATACAAGGATGTCCCTCCTATCTTAGAAATTTATTGGGTAAACCTTTTTATTACCAAAGAGTGATCAACATACCAAACAAAGTTTCCAAATCCATCCCCCATATTGTTTGGGTTTTCTTTAGAGTAGGCGTAGGTTAGGTGTGTTGTTTTCTATCATTTGTTTTCATTAGATAGTTTATTGATTTCATAGATTAGTTACTTGATTTTTAGATTAAGCTTTCCTATTTTCAGTATTTTGATTTCTTAAATTAATTTTATTTCTTTCTTAGATTATATTTTATGCTTTCTATACTAGATTTTAGTGCTTTCTTAGTTTAGATGTCTTGCTTTTATAGATTAGTCATTTTTTTATTTCTCTAAAAATCATAACTGTGCTTATTCTGACTATAACTAAGCAAAGATCCAAACCAACTAAGCTTATGACTTGTATAAAAGGGGGAAATTAAAATTTGGAAATTTGGGACTAATTTATATATTAGACATATTTATGTGTTTTTGAGTCTTTAGGATAAAGGTATGTAATCATGAATTATTATGCATTTTTTCATAATTGAATACTTTCACTAGGTATGTCAAAGTTTATCTTAGAGTACTTCATACAAATTTATAAATTTTTATTATTTTATTGTATCAAATACACTTATCACATTAAATACTTATTGGAAATGACAATTTTGGCTTTAGATATGGCTGGTAGGGACATTCTAATAATGATTTGTTTTATAATTATGCCAACTCACTGGGGCTATCTCTTCTCTTTTTCATTCAAGAATAAAAGGAAAAAAAACAAAAGAAAGAACCAATGAGTTCAAAAGAGTAAAATAAAATCAAAAGGCTCACATGATGAAATAAGGTCAATTAACCACACATCATGATGAAAAGATAAGATAAGGAGACCAAGGTATCTCTTTTGGGGATATGGATGCATGGCTGAAAATAGAGAAATGTTTGAGATTCCATTTTTTTAGCTTTAAGAGATACTATAATGAAACCTAAAACTTCATCAAGCCTTTGAAAACTCATCACAATAAGGGTTAAATGAACTATATGTTTTGACACACATTGATCCAAGAATTAGAAAGCAAGTGTGTTGTGTGAATGTAATTAGGAGTTTGTTTCATGTTTTTGAATTAAGTATTATTATATGAGACACTTCATGATTTATTTAATGATTACTAACTGAAGTTATGAGTTCTTGAATACTCAGGAGTATTCCCCCTATGAGTCACCATTTGTTGTACCCAACACACCCCCATTTTCCATAGGGAAATGGGGACCCAATTTTTTTTAGATTATGGTCTTTACTTTGAGCCCCTCTTCTATATGTTTATGCAAAATTTGGGATAATATTGATTATTTTCCTTTTTGTACTTTGGAAAAGTAGCATTGGTATTGTGTTTTCACTAACTAACTTTATACCTTTCATGAGTCTTTGCCGGGTTTTATATTTTAGGACTTATTTTTTTTGGGATTTTATCTTTGGAACTTTTGTTCTGAATGAATTGGTATTTGGGTTTATTGTGTTAGACATTTTATCCATAATAGTTTCCCCATAACAATTCCCCCATGCCAATTTCCCTAAAGCAATTGACTTTGTCAAATTTATCTTTTTTGGGATTTTCTCTATCAAATATTTTGTCTAATAGAATTTTATCTTTGTAACATTTTCCCCACAACAATTTTGATAAAAATTTTTACCCCAAACTTCATTTGTAATTTTGCCTCAAATTTATTCTATCGGACTTATCTTGTCAAAATTATTTTGGATATTTTATCTGAGATATTTTTCTTGATGACTAAATTATTTTGGGCATTTTTTTGATACATTTTCCATTCAAAATAATTGTCAATACACTTTCACTGATAGAATTTCCCTTCATCCCTTTTGAACCTACCCTTCATAACTAATACACTTACCCTTTCGAGTTTTTTGTCAAAGGCTAATTCCTATGAACTTTGTGTTTTAGACATTCTATTTGATAAAATTATGGTCTTAAAAACATTTACCTCAAAAAAAATCCCTAAAAAAATATCCTACTACCAAGTAGAAACCCTGAGTAAAGGGCATTTTATTATGATCTTAGTCTAAAAGTTTAACCTAGGCCCTAATCATATTTTATTCATACAACTAAGACCTTAGGCTAGAATATTTATGTAGGGTCCTTTATATATTTCCCAAAGTGTTATAATAAGTCCTCTTTTCATTTATGATTATAGAGTAGAGTGAACCAAGAAATTATAAGTGTCAATCTCACAGGGAGTTAAGTTGATTTAGCGGTCATATGGATGTCTTTGACGTTCATGAAAACATCAAAATTAAGCTTAAAATAAAAGGGTTAGGTTTAAATTATGATGATCATGTGGATGTCATTAATGGTCTTGAGGATGTCTTTGAGAGTTGTGAAAATGTCAAATTTAGGCTCAACAATTAAAATATATGGGTTTAAATTATGATGATCATATGGATGTCTTTGACGGTCATGTGAATGTCAAATTTAAGATCAATAAGAAAATGATAGGGGATTAAATTTTGATGGTCATGTGGAGGTCATTGATATTCACAAGGACATAATTAAAGATCATGTGAATGTTAAATTTAATCTAAAAAAATAGTTATTTTGAAATCAAATGTTAGTGAACCCATGCAGATTGATGGCTAGCATTGATCTGTACAGTTAATTCGATGGTATGAGATCAATAGTAAAAAATTGAAGGGTCCCAAAACAAGAAAAGAGATACCAAGTGGTGAAAAAAAATTGATCTCGGACTATATAGACCACAAAGGCCTCATGGAGATGTCAAGAGGCATGCTCACGTTCCATCATGTAGAAGATTAAATGGTGCGAGTTGACAATGGACTTTTCAAATATCCAAACTCAATTCAGTTTTGACATGTATCTTAGGATAATTGTCACATTTTGAAAGATATAAAACATGGCCACATGGATAGATTATGTAACACTTGGGATATGTTTATCAATATCCAAAGGGTCTCACGGATAAGATAGATCAGGAATATGAACATGCATGCAAATATGAAAGTGAAGATCTAGAAAGAGAACAAGAGAAGGATGTAATTACATGGAATATTAAAGGTAAATTAAAGTTAAAACTATCAAATATTTCAAGGTAATCACCCTATAAATCTTCCAAAGTGATATTTTATAAAGGTACAGGTGACATATAACACACAACTTAGTTAGATTGGTCACAGCTAACAATAATTTCACTAGTTCTAAAACATTGGTAAAGCAATACTTATCTTGGACATATGTCTGAGATATATTTGAAATGGCTAACTTAAAATATAAATAATTTGTTCCCATAACCTATAAAAGGATGTATTGTCATGAAATTTGAGCTATAATTGTAAAAAGTCCCTTTGTACACATGCACATGTTGCATAACTTTTGTAAAGGCTAATCTAAACTAATATATGTAATTAGATTCATATAGTCTGGACCATAGTTAGAACTCATGTTCTAAATATCACATGTAATGACCTTTCATGAACTTGGAGGATGAGGTAACCCCTTCACTAGGTCTATATAAACAATTATAATCCAACTTGACTTTTTGTCAGAGAATTTTTTAATACAGGAGTAGCATCAATTTTGATCATCAGTGAATGTGTTTATTTATTTTATTTCTAATTTATATGTAATTAGTTGTTACTTTATTTTGTTGTATGCTTTAATAAAATTTAGTGTTTAATAGATGTGATTGGATTACTGATTTTTTTGATTGATGTACTAATCTATAGATGTGTTATAGCTATTGAGAAATTTGTAAAATATATTGGTTAAGATAGTCTAGTTGTTTAATTAAAAATTATGAATGTGTACTAGTGCTTTCATTGATGTTTTTTTGTGTGTGTGTGTGTGTTAAAACTGCCTCAAATACTTCACTAGCATGAGCCATAATATCTTGAGTATGAGTATGCAAAAACTACCCTAAAAAGAGAAAACTTTGTCTGAGGCTTATGAATTTCCTACATCATTATCTTCTTATACTTCTTAACCATGTATGATTATGTTTGTGAAATTTTTTATAGCAATAGGCATAGGTTCTGAAAGCACAATCCTATTTAGAAACCAACTAGGGAAGTAGTTATTAAAAACCATAGGATCTTCTTTTCTACCTTACCCTTCTTTCTTTTTTTGAGTTTATTTTGAGACATACCCACTTTAGATTAGAATCCAACCATCTATTTAACTCACATAGAGATTCAATAACTTTTAGGGACCACACCTCCATCCAAAAAACCTTGTCAACAAATTGCATGTCCTTTCAACTATTCCATCAATAGGTTGTTCAAACTACATACCTACAACTCATTCTCTAGAGTGGATTTTATCTCCATTGAGATCTTAAAATGTTAGAGGCAACATCATTATGCTGTGGTGTGCATAAAATATGCATCAATATTAATTGGTGTTATAAGGTGGGCTAAAAACCTATGATTATACTAAAAAAATTGAGAATGGATTGGCTCAACAAAGGACCCATAGATATCCCATGTATTCAACATGATCTCGATGATGACCCATTCACATACCTTCCTAAGTTCCATAATAATCACCCAAGAGCTATCAAATAACATCTTGTTGATTACACATATACTATCCATGTTATGGATATAAAATTTGAGGATGTAATCTATAGGTTTTTCCCTTTCATCCTAGGAGAATAAATGTATGATTGGTTAGGATATTTGGCACCTAGTTCTATTATTAGGTGGAGTGATCTTGAGGAACATTTTTTAATTTGATTTGGTCCAAATATTGATGTTCATGATTTAAAAAATAATTTAACATCTTTTATAAGGTTATCTATACCAGGTATGTTAGATATGAATTGTATAAAATCTCTCTAAATATAAATCTTGTTATTATGCCCAAATAGAAACATAGTGGAAGGTTTTCCTTTTAATCTAGGCACTGCACATAAAGAGGAATCAAAGATACTAGATAAAGAGCATATTATAACATTCCATGAATAAATTATAATGTTATAGGATTAATTGAGATACCAAAAATAAGAAGAGGAATATATCAAGCTAGGAGAAATGCATCATGTTGATTCCATCCTTATATTTGATGAGATAATTGAATAAGGAAATAACTATAGTGAAGAAAGTGTCAATTTAGAAGAACATTGTCAACCTTTGCAGTAGCTCTATGAGATAAAATATGCTCAAGTAGAGGATAAATTAATTTTCCTTGAAATATAATATATTAGCTTTGAATATGGTGTTTATGACTCTTGTGACTACCATTTTTCATTAGAATCTCTATTAGAAGACTCATTTGATGATTATATTCCTAGTTCTCTTCTGATCATAAGCTTCAATGTTGAGATTTCAAATTATGTTATGCCTGAGATAGGTACATAATTTTATCATGAGAGAAATGAAAAAGGTGTGTTATATTCACCAAATAATTTTATTTCTATTTTTGAGTTCCATTTTAATGTAATTAATTCACATAGATGCGCATGCCTTGATTTGATTTGATAGATGTTGAATTCAATTTAGTGCCTAATTCTAATGTTCAGGATACTGTGGTTGATTATGTGATTGACTAGGAAACCTAGTGTGTATGGACATCAACATCATTTGACATTAAATAAAATACCTTTGATTACACATATAATTCCCTTGAAGTTGCATATCTTTTAGAGCATAACTATTTAAAAGAAGGAAATTACTCAGATGACAATAATCAAAGTTTCAATTCAAAAGAACAACAAAAGGATCAATAATAGGTAGCAGATGGGATGATCCATCTAGAATTAATAATAAAGGAATCTCTCACTCTTTAAATCAAAAATATTGAGCCCAAAGTAAGAAAAAAAATTATGCATAATTTGAAAATTGAAAAGCTAATTCATTCCAACAGTGAAGGTCACACTCAAAATGAGAGTTTAGATGAAGTTTTTGAGGAAAATGTTGTTCATGATTATAATTATGATTTTGATTTTATCTTTGTGGACCTTCCCCCTAATGAGTTCATAGAGGATGATGAATTTCAAGACTATAGGTCAGATCTAATATTAATTTCAAGAGACACTTTCTATGAGTTATTTTATTGTGTCTGGGATGTCCCAATGAGTAACCCTAATTTTTTGTTTTACAATATGAGGTAAAGGCTCAAAATTCTATTGAATGAATACAAAGATGTCCCTACCTATCTCATAACTTTAATGTAAAAAACCTTTTTATTACTAAAGAGTGATAATCATAACAAACAAAGTTTCCAAATCCATCTCCCATCTTGTTTGGGTTTTCTTTAGAGTAGGAGTAGTTAGGTTTCTTGTTTTTTGTCATTTTTTTATTAGATAGTTTATTTCTTTCATAGATTAATTTCCTTCTTTCTAGATTAATATTTCCTACTTTAAGTATTTTGCTTTCTTAGATTATGTTTCTTACTTTCTTAGATTAGATTTTATGATTTCTAGACTAAATTTCAGTGCTTTCTTAGTTTAGATTTCATACCTTTATAGATTAGTAATTTGTTACTTTATCTGACAATCAAAACTATGTTTGCTCTAAATATAACAAAGAAATAATCCAAACCAACTAAGGTTATGACTTGCAGAAAGGGGGAAATTAAAATTTGGTAATTTGGGACTAGTTTATAGATTGGGCATATTTTTGTGTTTTTGAGTCTTTAGTATAAATTTATGTAATCATGAAATATTATGGATTGTGTGTCAATTGAATACTTTCACTAGGTATGTGAAAGTTGTTCTTAGATTACTTCATATAAATTTATAAATTTTTCCTATTTTATTGGATCAAATACACTTATCACATTAAATACTTGTTGGAAATGATAATTTTGGGCATAGATGTGAATAGAAGGGATGTTCTAGTAATGATTTGTTTTATAATTATAATATCTCATTGGGGTTCCAGCTCTTTTATTTTCCATTCAAGAATAAAAGAAAAAAATAAAAGAATAAATAACCAATAAGTTCAAAAGATCAAAATAAAATTTAAAGAAAATCAAAAGGCTCACATGATGAAACAAGGTCAATAAACCATGCATCATGATAGAAAGAGAAGATAAGGATCCTAAGGTAACTCTATTGGGGATATGGATGCCTAGCTAGTAGTAGAGCAATGCCTGAGATTCCCTTGTTTTTAAGCTTTAATAGATACTAGAATGAAACTTAAAGCTTCATAAAGCCTTTGAAAACTCATCACAATAGGGGTTAAATGAAATACACATTTTTACACACACAGATCTAAGAATTAGAAATAAATTGTGTTGTGTGAATGAACTTAGGAGTCTCTTTCATGTTTCTAATTTAAGTATTCTTCTATGACAGACTTCCTTATTTATTTAATTATTGCTAATCAGAGTTATAATTTCTTGAATACTTATAAGTATTCCCTGTGTGAGTCACCATTTGTTGTACCCAACACATCCCCTTTTTTCCTTAGGGAAATGGGGACCCATTTTTTTTATACTATGGTCTTAACTTTGATCTCATCTTATATTTGTTTATGTAAAATCTAGGAGAAGATTGATTATCATCCTTTTCTTACTTTGGTAAAGTAGCATTGGTATTATGTTTTCACTAACTTTATACCTTTCACGAGTCTTTGTTAGGTTTTATATTTTTGAACTTATCTTTTTTCAGGATTTTATCTTCAAAACTTTTGTTCTACATGAATTCATCTTCAGGTTTATTATTTCAAACATTTTATCTACAACAATTTCCCCACAATAATTCCCCCATTCTAATTTATCTAAAGCAATTGACTTTATCAAATTTTTACATTTTAGGCTTTTCTATATCAAACATGTTATTTGATGGAATTTTCTCTTCGTAGAATTTTACCTATAACAATTCTACCAAATTTTTTCCTTGGAATTTTTCATTCATGTTTTTACCTCAGACTTATGTTATCAAACTTAACTTGTCAAAATTATTTCAAACATTTTATCTGAGATGTTTTCCCTGATGATTGAATTCTTTCAAGTATTTTACCTGATACATTTTCCCTTCAATAATCTTGCCAATACACTTTCACTGATAGAGTTTCCCTTTATCCTTTTGAACCTACCCTTCAGAACTAATGCACTTAGCCTTTAGGATTTTTGTTAAAGGCTAATTCATTTAGACATTATGTTTCATATATTTTATGTAACAAAATTAGGGTCTTTGAAACATTTCCCCTAAATAAAATCCCTGAAATAATATCCTACTACCAAGTGGTACCCCTGATTAGAGGGAATTTTATTATGAACTTAGTATGATATTTTAACCAATGCCCTAACCATATTTTATTCATAAAACTAACACCTTAGGCTTGAATATTTATTCAAGGTCCTTTATATATTTCCCAAAGTATTATTATAAGTCCTCTTTTCATTTATGATTGTAGATTAGAGTGGACTAGGATATTACAAGTGTCAAGCTCATAAGGAGTTAAGTTGATTTGATAGTCATGTGGATATCTTTATCATTCATGTGAATGCCAAAATTAAGATCTAAGATAAAATTTTTGGGTTTAAATTATGACATTCATATAGACATCATTAATAGTTATGAGAATGTCCTTTATGGTTAGACAAACATCAAAATTAGGATTAAAAATTAAAAGACATAGGTTTAAATTTTGATGGTCATGTGGATGTCATTGATAGTCACAAGGATGTCTTTGATGATTGCACAAATGTCAAATTTAAGATCAATAATAAAATTACAAGGGATTAAATTATGACAATCACATGGACATCATTGACATTCATGAGGACATCATTGAAAGTCATGTGAATGTCAAATTTAATCTCATAAATTATCCATTTTGAAATCAAATATTAGTCAACCCATGTAGATTAATGGTCAACATTGATCCATATAATAAATCTGATGGTGCAAGATCAACAATCGAAAATTCAAAGGTCTTAGAATAAGTGAAAAGATGCCAAGTGGAAAAAAAACATTAGAGATAGGACTATAAAGATAAAAGAGGCCCCACAAAACTACTAAGTGTCATGCTCACATTATATCTTGTATAAGATCAAATGGTTTGATTTGATAGTGGAATTTTCAAACATCCAGACTCGGTCAAGTTTTGACACATGTCTTGGGACTATAGTCAGATTTTTATTGATAGAAAACATAGTTTCATGGAGATAATATGTAACATTTGGGCTATATTTATTGATATCCATTGGGCCTCATAGTTAAGCTAAATCAAGAATATGAGCACACATGCGAATATGAAATTGAAGATATGACAATATAAAAAGAGAAGGCTATAGTTACATGGCATCTCAAAGATAAATTAAAGTTAACACTATCAAGTATTTCAAGATAAGTACCTTGTAAATCATTCCAAAGGGATATTATATAAACCCATGGGTGACATGCAATGCATAGTCTAGTTAGATTGGTCATAGCTAATAATAGTGTTACTAGTTCTAAAATATTAGTAAAGTAGTACTTATCTTGGACATATGTATGAGATTCATTTAAAAATGGATAACTTAAAATATAAATAGGTTGTTCCCAAAACCTATAAAAGGAGGTATTATCATGTAGTTCATGCTATAAATGTAAAAATTCCCTTTATACACATGTACATGTTTCATAACTTTTGTAAAGGCTAATCTAAATTGATAACTATAAGTAGAATATTATACATTTTTAGACCATAGTTAGAATTCATGTTCTGACTATCATATGTAATGACCTTACATGAACTTGGAGGATGAAGTGACCTCTTCCCTAGGTCTATGTAAACAATTGTAATCTAACTTGGTTTTTTGTCTAAGAATTTTTGAATATAAAAACAACATCAATTTTGAACATCAAAAAATGTGTCTGTGTATTTTATTTCCAATTTCTATGTAATTAGTTGTTACTTTCTTTGGTTGTATGTTTCAATAATCTTTAGTGTGTAATATATGTGAATGGATTCTTGATTATTTTGATTGATTAACTAATATGTAGATGCAAAATATCTATTCAGAGATTTGTAAAATATATTTCTTAAGATAGTCAAGTTGTTTGATTCATAATTTTGAATATGTACTAGTGATTTATTTTATATAGTTTTATGTGTACCAAAGCTACCTCAGATACTTCACTATCCCAATCCATAATATCTTGAGTAAGAGTGTGTAATATCTTCCCTAAAAATAGAAACCTTTGTTTGAGGCCTATGAATTTCCTAAATCATTATCTCCTTAGACTTATTAACCTTGTTTGATTATGTGTGTGTAATTGATGCTAGCTATATGCATAGGTTCTGAGAGCACAGGCCTATTTAGAAACCAACTAGGGAAGTAGTTCTTGAAAACCATATAACCTTATTTTCTACTTTACCCTTCCCTCCTATTTTAAGTTTTTTTGAGACCTACCCACTTTATATTAGAATCCAACCATCCATAAAACTCACATAGAGATTCACTACCTTTTAGGGAGCACACCTTGATCCAAAAAACCTTGTCAACAACCAGTGTGCCCTACCAACTATTCCATCAATAGGTTGATCAAACCACATACCTAAAACTTGTGCCATAGAGTGGAGTTTATCTCTATTGAGATATTAAAACATTATAAGATACCTTATTACATTTTGCTGGGCATAAAATTCACATCAAAAACATAGATATAGGATAGTGTAGTCATGGTAATAACACAATCATTTGTATATAGTGCCTTTATATCCATTTTCACTATTTATGACTAGGATCAATATATCTAAGAGCCTATATAACAAACATACTATTATAGCCCAAATTTTCACCCTATAAAATTCATGTATACCTTCTCAAATTTGGGATAAAATGGAACTACATATACTCATAGACAAGATATTACAAGAGATACATCTCTATATTTAAAAAGGCTAGCTCCCTTGATTTACCTTTTAGGCTCAAAATATACTAGGATAATCACTATTGGTGATGGAAAAGGAAGAATGACACATAAATTATCCTAAAATAATGAATGTGATACACCAAATATAACTATACAAAACACACTTGCATCCACACTAAGAAAGAAGACTACTAAAACTAACCTCAACTCAATGTCCTTCTAGTATAAGAATTTGTCAATGGAGGCAGATTACTATGCATATCTAGAGGTGGGTGAAAATAAGGTCTGATAGTATACACTAATAGTCTCTCTCAAACTTCAAGTCACACTTAAGAAACACATATTCTTCATGATACCTATTAGAAGAGATATCTCTCACACAAAACATGCAAGAGTATAATGGAAGCAGGGAGAAGACATTCATCACTTGTCAACCACATAAAACAATTGACACACTTAAGAAAGAAATTGTATATAATAAATCAACTTCAAAAACTTTATTTAAAGGCAAATAAGATGTCAAAACTATTAGGACATATTCATACCAATTATGGATCCATTATGAAGCTAAAAGGCTTACATATATAAAGCATAGGAGATGAGAGAGAATAAGTGATTTTCAAGAGTCACAAGGACAAGTGAAGATACCTAAAAATTAGTTAAAATTAAATATAATGAGTTTTAAAAGAGGTCAATAAGTTGTCATGAACATATTTCAATATGAAACATAGCACCTTCCTCAAGTTGGCCTAGAGATCTTTATTGTCTTATTTGAAATTGCCTTAATGATGAAAAGTCACTTGAGAGTCAAAAATTACCATAGGAGTCATTAAAACATATCCTCTAACATGATAATATGGAAATAAAATCATTGTATGTCTTTGTACACTTCTCCAATTGATGATATTATTATTGACACTTGTGTTCATTGTTTGCAGTCAATCATTAGCTCTTTAGGGTTCAATATTGACACTTGTCACATAGATGACCTAGAATTATTCAATAAGATACATTGTATAGGTGTGAGACACTTTTCAATTACATATTTGTCCTTTGGTATATCAAATAGACCTCAATAAAACTCAAATAACAATTTTCATTGTCAACTTTGATAGTCACATTGTCTTCTCATTGTGCTTATTCAGATTGCCTATAATGAATGGTCTAGTAGAGGTTTTTCAATGAAAAACATGGTGATATTATAGTATATTGAGTTATATTAATTCTCTACACACATTTCATAGTGACATTCATCTATCCATTCATTTTTGCACCTATGAAACACATCAAAAATTACATAAACCCCAAAATTAGGTATGTATGTACAAGTAACAGTATAGATAAATTAGATGTCAAGGATCCTAGAAGAGTGATAAATAGTTCTAAAATACTTTAAATTCTAATTGGCCACTTATCTATTCATCTCCAATTATTGTATCTCCATCAGGTTCATATAAGGGTTATAGGAGGGTTAGATTCTTAGTGATGATTTGTAAAATGTGGATGCTTAAACTTCAAATAAATTCCACTAAAAATAATTTAAGAACCCCCATAAACTATCCATATCTATTTTATGCACCATGCACACTATTTTTACATATGTGAGAAAAATAAAGGTGCTCTTTGACTAGTCGCTTGCATTTTAAGTAGGCCCAAGAGAGGATTAGGCCAAAATTACCAATTCTGTGATGTCCTCTACAAACTGACATATCTAATCAACACAAAAATATCCCATAAAATTTCTCACATGTATTATAAATTTCATATGGTCATGTGAATTAGGTTAGGCACCTGTTAGTTTAGGCTTAGTTCTAGTCCTAGTAGACCTAGAATGTGTATATGCATATGTGACCACCTCTAAGTGGTATTAGTGGCTATATGTATTATTATGTACTTTTTCACCCTAAAATAAACTATATAAATCATCTCATGATCATTAAAATATCCTCATTCATCCCTTCAACATTCGTATACTAAACATTTAGGTGGTTTTGACTATGGAGTGCCCTTTATCTAAGATAAATAAAGGGAATATCTCCTACTTTTCAGACCAACGTGAGCCCATGGAGGGATAATTTAGGTCATTGTGACACTTTAAAACAAATTTTAATTTATGAATATTCCTATAGATCCTTAAATATCAAATATTTCTAATATTAGCTTTTAGGTCTTGACTATGTGTAAGATTTTGATAGAGTTTGAGAAACTTCAGAGTTTTGACTGTAAGTTGAGGTTATTAATTCTTGAAAACACTTGATAATGTTTAATTACCAATTTCATAGTGGTTTAAAATGTTCCCATCCATCCTATATCTATTCTCATTAACCAAACCTTCAATCTTAATAAGCATGAGCTATTTTGTAGACTGTCTTTAATGGTAGGTGGTAATTCAAAATTCACAAGGTTGTTGTAGGTGCTCATGTATGTGTGACTATTGTGTTTCACCAATTTTATTTCCATTAGGTTAATTATGTAATTATATACATAGGTGAAATAATCTTGTTCCTTTTAACCGTGATATCATTAATATACTTTATGGTTAATATTGTTCCAAGTTCATTTTGGCTTAATGCACTATAGCTTTCACTAAGTATCTTTAGTAGAAACTTGACTGAGTTGGAAGTCTAATTATTATCCTCTTCTCTTGACTTATAAACTTATTTTCATTTGAATAAGTGACATTCCCATTGATTCTAAAAAAATTAAGTTATTAAACTTGTTTATATCTCATATACCTCCAGTAATAGATGACACTTTATAGGGTAAAAGCCTTTTTTAGAGAAATTAAGGTAAGTTGTCTCATTTACAACTTTTCAATAGGATAACTATGAGTGTTTTTTGAAGTGATATTCTTAAACCTACTATTACTTCCTATAGTATTCAATAATTACCAAAAATAATTCTCACTACACTTCATAACTCATAGTCTTCTCAAGGCACATCATTACACCTCTGCACTTTGACTACTTATACACATAACCTTGTAGGTCTTCATTAGGTTTTACTATGGTAAATAGTATCATAGTATTGAATGATTATCTCTATTATTTGATTTTTAAAGACATTTTATGATTTTTGAAGTTAATTTAACCCTATAAAAAAGCTTTTAAGTCCATAAAACTTGGTTCTCTCACAAGTCAGTGGCACTCCCAAGTTCTAAGACACACAGCCAATGTATACTCTGCCTACAAATGATAGAAAGAATGTAGATCTATGTGACCTCACCTAGATGCATGTATGATAAAATAAGGTTTATAAGACATATTTTATTGTGATTATTCACTTTAATTATCTATTCAAACCTCATATACAACCTTCATTTGCAACTTATCAAGACACTGCTCTATAGACAATCATCACATTCACTCTTCTAGCTCAATGAGATGGTATTTCTAATATTTTGACATCCACACATGAAAAATATACTTTAAACCATATGATAAGGATGTTCATACTCTGAAATATCATATACACCACTTGGTTTATTCAAATAAAATAAAATAAAGAAGGAAAACTGAGGTGTTGGGGATGTACAAGTAGTTTGAAGGCATCCACAATCTTAAAGATTCTTCATAGAGTATAGACAACTGAACTAGAAACTATGGTCATATAATGTAAGTTCACATGGAATAATAATATCGACCAAGTGAACTTATCTCAACTCTCCACCTACCATTTGTATTAAGTGTAAACTAGTTAATCTTATTGACCTACCCAAGAGAGTGATGAGAGAGAAAGGTTAGTTTTTGCCATTTTTAGACCTATCAAATACATATTATATTAGAATTAAAATATGGGGATATAAAAATACTCTCTTAAATCCTTCACATGTTCCATATGTGTCACTCTGGTCGTATAAGTGCCTAAAACTACCTATTTTATAGTTGATCTTCTTGAATCTACATTGAACCTACATTATGTCAGTTTCAAAATAGTTTCCTAACATACTCTAATATATTATACATTATATAACCTCTTAAATGTCTATCACTTCATGTAAAACTATACAATTCACCTAGAGTGACCAAAAAGGTGATATAAAGGGATATTAAGACAAATGATACATATGCCCAAGGTATAACATGTTATGTGACTTCACTAATGACCATGTGACCATTTTATGAATTTTCAAGATCCTATATAAAGTTTTAATATATAGGGGTTTGAATTTTTTTGACATAGGGTCAAATTTAGTCAACACATAGCTTTCATAATTTCACCCAATATTACCCTCTCTTTTGCATAATCAGTTATTTATTAGAGTTTAGCTTGATATTTTTCGTATTTTTTATATTATGGATTAAAAAATCTAAAATGGATTCTAAATATGAAATATCCAATGGCATTCACTTTTTAGATTTAATTTTTTTTATCAATGCTACACCTTGTGTTTATGATAATGAATGGACTAATGATCATGCTTGTATAATTTTTGATACTTCTCACATTAATAAAGAACATGATAGATATGATTATGACTATGAAAATAAATATGAATGGTACAATAGTGAATAGGAAAATGAGCTAACTAATTTAAAAATTTCACAACCCATTCCTTATTTTTATTCCTCTTTTCCAAAATTAAAACAAAAAGAGCATATTGATAATGAATATATTTTATCTATTAACCTATAACAAGGATCAAAATTTAAAGAATCAATAATTATGGAATCTTGTTTACCTTTTGACCTTTCTCTCACACTACATCACATTAATAAATATAAACTACAAAATCATAGCCATTACATGGAAATAACAAATGATACAAATGAATGTGTTAGTCCTCTTTTCAGAAAATATAAATAATGTTGATGCATATATTACACATCCTCCTTTATACATAGTTAATAATATCCAAGATTGTGATAATCTCTCTCTTCACTTGGAAGTAATGAATAATTTTATAAGTATATCTCCATCTCTTTAAATTATACAAGATGATAATAAATTTGAATTAAAAATACAAAGTGGCATTATGGTTCTAATTTTATAAGGTAATGATAATGAAATATTATGTAATTAATATATATAGTAATTTTATAACTATTCAATATGAGTTGATGATAACACTAATTTTCAGTATTATTTATCCTCTCCTAAGTCACTAGAATAAAATAAATACAAATGTCATGTTTATACTTGTTTTCAACTTCATAATGATAATATAAGGAATGATCCTCAAGTTTTTACTAATTTTGTATTAGAATGTCATCCAAAAGCATCTAATGAAAATTTTAAACACCCTATCATAATGATGTTTGAAATAGATAATAAATTAAAACCCATTAGTGGTTTAAAACCACAATTACTCCTATTATTTATGTTTTATCCATGATGCATGCGATTGGTGATCTATGAAATAAAGTTATCAATCTCTCCAAAATAATGTTGTCAACCTCACTTTACAAACCAGAGCATGTTGTGAAAATATAAAAGATAATGTTATCCTAGGATAACCCATTACATGAGTCATATATGATCATCCATATCCAAAATAGTTATTATTCCTAAACTACCATTATTTCATGGTTTCAGATATTCTTATACTCACTTGATGCAATATACCCTATCTTTCAAAAAAATGGGGAATGATGAACATATTTTACTCAAATATTTCCATATAAGTACCTCAGGAGATGCTTTATCATGGTATTATAGTTTACCGAATGTCTCCTTATTTACCTTCAAAATGTTATAGGATGTATTCTTGTTTGATTATAATAAGCACATGGTGCTTAAGCTCACATTATAGCATTTATAATGTTTGCAACAAAGTCACAATGAGATCATTAAAGATTGCATCTTATAGTTTAAAAACACTTTAAATTATCTAACTTATCAACCATTATATTTTAAAAAATAATTTATCTTTATTAGGGCCTCTTATATCAACTCAAAAAAAGGATCCATGCATACACTTTACACCTCTTTTAATAAGTTATACATGGATGTGTTAAAATATGCATGTGACGTAAACCCAATAACACAAAAGACTTTTTATCTATAATAACCTTCATAAAATCAAGTAGTTACTAATAAATGGAGCATTCTAAAGTTAAAATTAAAAACAAAGACTCCACTTTAATGTATTCATAATATAAATATGTCACTCAATACGATTCCTACCAAGGAAAAAAATTCAAGGTAAGTAATAAATGAAAGAAAAAAATGTATAAAGCATCACCTAAAGTGAAGAATACTACTTATATCAAGAGGTCATCACTCCAATTTTAAAGATTACAAGATCGACCACATGATATTTTCCATCCATTTTTAGATGAGAAGGTAATCACTCTCCCTCATAGTTACTGTCATCCTCTTCAATGTTGTGAGTATACAAAAGGAAAGACATTTTTCACTTATCAAGATATTAATAGACATTAGAATAATGACTATTATTAATTTAAAAAAAAGGATTACACAATTTTTTGATAAGAGGATTATCATATTTTAGAATAATTGAGTCACCAAGAAAGATACAAAAATACATGATAATAACACATCTCCAATTTAGATATCAAATAAAAAGCATTACAATATAGATCAACACCATAAAATTTAATATAAAATTATTAGTATCAAATACAAGTACCAAAAATAACTAATACAAGTGCAAAAAAAATTAAATAGACATAAATAAAATATTATAATAAAACTAAGAATAAAAATCAATATGGTGTGCAATTCCTATTTCTATTAGGATGGTCTACTCGTTCAATACTTTGAAATTAAATTAAAGACACATGTATCAAAAATATAAATAAAACACTTTTATCTATAAATAAATCAACATTTTCAATACCAAATATTATCACATGAGTTAATAAATCAAAGCATAAATCACATTTCATGAACATATACAAGTATAAATATTCCAAAAGAGTCAAATATAAGAATAAATAAATCCTAAATCCATATATATATATATACATACATACATACATACATACATATATATATATATATATATATATATATATATATATATATATATATATATATATTACATGATATAAGTTTAACATGATAAAATATCATTCTATAATGGGGTCATCACCCTGTACATCACTACCACCCTCTACTAACAATCGACTACATGAAGAGGAAACTCCACTATCAGTTACTCATGATCTTGAATGAGATTAACTCCTCTATTCATGATCCTTGTATATGGCCACCCATGCCTCTAGTGTTTCATGATCATGTTGTAACTACACATACTAATAAAATAAAATAAAATATACCATATATTTATTGATGGATCTAGAGGGAACATCTGATGTATAATACGTTATGCCCTTAGCTTATCATGCTCAATAATAACCACATTACTCTTAGCTACTACATCATCATGATCTATTATTGTTGAAACATAGGTGAAACTCTATATATGTCTAATTAAAATAGTGACATAATCACATACAACATTCATCACATTCTCTAGGAGACCATCAAGAAAAACCTAAATGTGCACTTTCCATGTGATAATTTGAAGGGATGTATCTATGATGACCTATCAAAACTCATCATCTCTAAAAATGAAAAAATATAATAAATCAATATAGCAAATATAAAAAATATACACAAACTCTACAATAAACATATACTTGCTTGTATGAGGAGCATAAGTGTTAAAAAATTCCATAACACATACATATGCTCCATAATGTGTTATAGGAGCATACACCACTACTAGAAACAAAATAGGCCACCTATGAGCTGACCACCATCATGTATAGGATGGCGTATAACTAGAATTATCAACATCAAGTGTATGAATAGTTTGAGCCACATCTGCTATGGGGATGGGAGCTAGTTGTGTAGGAGTAGGATGGTCCTTATACTACTCCCATAGTGCATCCCACATAGATCATCTATATATTTATGTTGTAGAAATCATATCCTATATGATTAAAGATAACTTAGTAACATGCTCAAATTAAAAATTATCATAAACATATGGCCACTAATCATGAATCTAAAAATTTACCCAAATATGTATCAACTCCCATATATCCTCTAACCACCCTCCAAATACCCTAAAGGGACACTTAACAATATCACTAGCAGATAAAATATCTAATATCTATTGGCACTCCTCATACCATCTCTCATAAATTAGGCTTTTCCCATGTATATCTCTAAGAATATACATGGATGTACTCATACATCATGATGCATCCCCATAGACTATATAACTATGATGGGTTCATAATTTCCCCAATTATTTGGTGTATCTAAGCCCAAACCACCTCTAAAACTATCTTGGGTAAACTTATGTAAATACACACACACACACACACACACACACACACACACACACACACACACACACAAATAAGACAATATGATGCATAACCAATAGTATATCATCACATGATCCTTAATATCAAGGACAAGCATATGAATATGATATGAAATAACAACCCCATCACCATAAAGAGTAATAAATGATGCAATAAAGGTATAATTTTTTTTTTAAAAATCATGGATGGGTTAACCCACCAACATCATGTAGGGTCACCTATTATCCAAAAATTGTCAATACCATGATTATCCACACATCCTCCAAAGTGACTATCATTTCCCTTGTCAGGAACCAAAATATACATGTGTCTCAATCCCATCACTCGGATAGGTTAGTCATCATGTGTATATCATATGTCATAAATTTAAGCCATCCAACATGCCAAGTACTAGATGCATCTAAAGTGGCTATCTCATCATGAGTTACAGATAGATCATGGAATGTCTCCGTCATTTATCCATAAGGGAAAATCTCTATCCCACATGTATCCCTACAACCATAAGTTCACATTAACAACATAAATAATATTATGCATAAATGTAAGCAAAAAAATTAGAGCACAATAGTTACTAAACTACAAAATTTTACAAGGACATGATTACTACCCTTGGGAAAGCTTCATAGACAAGTTTGGTATGATATGGATAGTTAAAAAATAATTATGTGCTCTCTTAAGACAATTTTTTTGGAATTGGATAGGACCAACCTAGAGAGGGCATGACTTAAGAACCTTTAAAAAGTCTCTATTTATATTAAAATGACTTATTTTTTAATATTTATATAAGTTAAAACATGATTTTATTTACTTACCAAAGATGATGCATCCTTGAAATTCAAGTTTGTCTCAACCTAATTAAACCAATTCAACCTTGTAAATCTCCTCTATAATATCATGTCTCTCTCAAAGATTAAAATTTCAAAGTTTTAATGTGCACATGAAGTGTAGTTTATTTTATACTAATTTATTTATATGAGTTGATTTAAAAGAAATCAAACCCTTTCTAACTAAATATGGCACATAATATATCTATAAATACATATAAAATTAACTCCCCATATGTTACATTGGAACACATGCAATTTGATCTTACACATGCCTTTATTTTTATCACAATAATCAACCTTTTCAAAAATACCAAACTTCATGCATAATTATACACATTATCTCTTATATATTTTTAACCTCAGATTTTTTTTTCAAATAAATTATATAATCATAATATAATGATTAAAAAAATTAAAAAATTTAATCAATATTTAATAAGAGTTTATTTCAAAATATGTGCATTCTTATTTCACTATGACACACTCAATTATCTCATGCCTCAAATAAAAAAGGGGCCATCCATCAGGCTTATTAAAAATTATATTATGTTGGATTCATAATGGTTCAAGTTAGTCACATGATACATGTTTATGATAGATTAAATAATATGCATAGTAATATTAGGGGCACATGACATATAGGTTCACTCAAAATCATATCAAAGACATATTATAAACATGCAGATAATGCAAAATCAAATTCTAAAATAGAGTGTAAGTTTTTAAAAGATTTAAATTAATTCAGTTAGTAAACATATAATATATATTTAGTACACTAATATTGATTATTTGGGAATATTAAATACATATGCACTCACTTGGTAAAACCTTAAAAATATACACTTGAACATATATGTGTGGGTGTGTGCAAAATAGTTACAAAATTAAAGTTGTTGGTTATAAATACAATTAAAATTGAGAATATAGATGCACAATATTATATACCATTGACACATATTTATATGGTAATGATAATCATTCATGTTCATGAATTTTTGAAGTTTAAAGTTCTTATCAATGGTGAAAATTGTTAGGTCAATGAATCAACTTGTTTGCCTATCATGAAAGTCAAGGTGGAATTTTACCAATTTAATCACCAAGTAACTATAGATAATAGTCATTACTAAGGCATGCAATGGGTATTTTAAGTTATACGGATTGATAATTTTAATGATAAATTAAAATTATTTCATAAAAATAATCAATTACTTTAAATCAAATTATAAATTCATCGGAGTTAAAATGATACTATCAATAAATATTTCTATAAGCAAGGTCACCTCTTAAAGTGATAAAATATTTTGATCAAATATATTTATGAAGAATTTCAATTTATCACTTAATTAAGTTCATTTTTTTTTAAATTGGTATCTTTCTTATCTAATAAAGCATAGCCTATAGACAAGGTAATCTATTTAAGGAAAGGATATTATGATTCATGTTCAATATTCAATTAGATCAAAGGTATATTCTACATATTAGTTCCTCAAAATTACACAAATTAAATAATTTAAAATTAATTAAAAAAATTAATAGAAATAAAAGTGAGGTAATAACATAAATAATTATAAAATACAAATTAAAGATTATAAAAATTAGGAAAATAATTAAAATTATAAGACGAGAAGAAAATGAATCAAAGATACACTAAGAAAAAAGTCATATATTAAACCACCAAGAATATTTTAAAAATAAACATAATCAAATTGAAAAAAAAAACTGAGGTGAGTGATGAGAAATATAGGTTTTTTTAGCTCTACATTGGTGATCCTTTAAGCCTCTAACATGTTACCGATTATGGCAGATCTAGGCAAGATATTACTTTTGTTCACGTTTATTTCTAATTTTTATCAATGATTCACCCTCTAGGAGGTAGGTGTACCCTCTTTTAAATGATTTTCACCTCCCTCTCTACATATGTAGATGCAGAGAAATTTTTAGTGAGCGAGCACAACTATGGCCTTGAAATAGGCAAGGAAATTCATCCTAAAAGTCTTCCATGAGGTAATGTTGATTGTAACTCTCCATTACCTAATGTTATTTTGGATGTGATTGAATTTGAAAAATCCTATAATTTATTTGAAAATTTTACTTTGATTTCTTATTTTATTTTTTAAGTCCCCCTAAGAGCCTTTTAAATCAATGGGTTCACAACCATTGACAAGGCCATGGTGTGAAACTTGAAGGAGTCCAAAACCTTACCAAGGGATTTTTTTATTTTGATTTTCATGCTCAGAGCACTGCAAAGACAATGTTAACCATGGGAATTAGTTTATTCATAACACTTTGGTTTTCTTTTCTCACCGGACTCAGTATTTTTAAATCTTAGAGTAAACAAAACTAAAAATCCCCATTTGAGTTGAATTTTTTGTCTTACCTCTCCTCTTATGTGGTTTTATTGACCAGCTCATAAAACCCATAGGGAGATTCATATGCCATGATTAGACCAAATTAGTTATGGATCCTCCCTAAAACAAGGTTTGTGTTGAAGTGGATTTATCCCGAGATTTGAAAGATTATATTGATATACAAATTGGCACTAACCATTTTTATCAACATGTTTTATAAATCAATCTCCCAAATACTTACTTTCAATGTTAGTCCTAAAAAAATATGATCAATGAATGTCCTCTGATGGTGCATATACCCCTTGATCCTTAAGAAAAGGTTGGATCTAAGTCCAAATCATAAAATGTAATTAATGAAGGTTGGATTACCATCTCTAACAAAAAAAAACTTTTCCAAAGGTGGTGGTAGGCCACAAGCTTCTTCTTATAGACCTATTAGGAATAACCAAGCCTCAACTTATGCTATCAAAACTTCTTTGCCTAATAAAGATTATCCTCCTCTTGTGCATACTCCATAATTATTGGTCTCTCTAGTTGAGATGCCACCTTTAGTTCCATAATCATAGCCCTTTCCTAGGGTGCATTTTTTAGAGGAAGAGTGAAGTCTGGTCACTTTAGACTACAAAATAGTGTCATAGCATTCTCGTAGACCTTCTCCATCTCTTGCAGAGGAATAATATATGGAACATAAGTGACAACCATTTACAATTAATGATTTATTTATGAACAAACTCATGTTTAATTAGTTTGTTATGTTGTAATATTTCACAGAGCAAAATGACATGCACGTCAATAATGCCCAATGTTTGTGTAATCTTGGAATGTTTAAGGCATTATTGATCCATCATGTAATTATGCAGTTAGGAATAATTATTATCTTTTTACCAGTAAGAAAATTCTTTTTTTGCAAGAGTTTAATATTTTTATCTTCTTACTATAGAATGCAACATGAATAATTTGGCCTAGAGCCATATGTCAGGATACTGGTCATGAAGCTAGGTGTGGTAGGGATATCACTTTTTTAGCTCCAAATCTTGTTTAGAATATTATTTTCTGGGGCTTAGACCCCACCCACCAGGTGGAGTGGAACATTTTTGACTTTAATAATTAAATCATTGGGGTAGTTAATTTGTATGCCTCTAATGATTTTGTGGAATGGGCTTCCCTATGGAGGTGATTGGACAACTCACTTCTAGATACACATTAATTCTCTAAGGTGACTTAAACATGGTATAAATAGATAAGTATAAAGGACACCTTCCAATGTAGTGGTGCACTAGTGAGAATGAAGCCTAGTTTTATGTACATAACAATCTTGTGGTGTTTTATCCTAACCATCACCAAAGAAAAAAATAACCCCCCTAGATTAATTGGTCCAAATTTTGATATGGAGAAGATAGGGTGTTTTAACACTTCAATCAAAATTTGATGACTGAGCAAGATCTTTTCTATTTTGCCCAGTCCATGATAGGATAGTTTCAATCATTCATGATTATTTTTTATCATACCATCACCCTATTTGATTTAATATTGAGTGGACCACACCTCAAGTTAAGATTGCCTCCACTCAATTCTATCTCAATATGACTCACCTCAATCATGAAAGAATAGTGAAGCATATTATCTTAATTTATAACTTAGTCCCTTGGCTACAGGAAGACACTAGATAAATTTAGTGGTGGTTTTATGCTCTTTCTCATAATTCCACCTTTATTCAGATATATGGAAATCAAGTGTCCCCTTTTAGATGTCATTTGCATTATGCTATAAATTATGAATGCATTCAAGTTTCATAAGAACTAGAGTAGTCACCTTTCAATGTTTTCCTCCAAACTTAAGTGGCACATTGGAGACTTAAGCTCTAAATTAAGGAGACTCATAAGGCTAGAGGAGCTTAGATGTGATCTCATATGCGCTAGTTGAAAATTAGAGATAAAGTCTGTAAGTACTTTTCCCCCCTCTTTTGCTTTAAGAGAGATTTGATAAAATCAAAGCTGTTAAGGAAGGAAACAATTAGATTACCAAAAATCTTAACATTCTACAATATTTTGTACATCATTACCATGGTGTTTTCTTAGCACAAGCTTATTCTCCAAAATGAGAGGCAAATATTCATCAATGCCTCTAGGTTGTACCCAACAAAGTTTTTAATTCTCAAATAATTACCTGTGATAAGCCCTTATCTCTCAACTACTTCTATTAGGCTGTTAAGCAAATGGTAGTTAAAAAATACTTAAGAATTAATAGTTTCCTATGTGAGTTCTACCAAACCCTTTGGGACACTATTGGTCTTGATCTTCACTAAATTTATTTTGAAGTTGTTATAGCCAACTCTTTTTAATCCCTTATGAACTAGGGTAACTTCAAGTTTATTCCTAAGGCTGGTGTTCCTAAAATTATCACCAACTAGATGCCTATTAATTTGATTAATGTATCTTATAATATTATTGATAAAGGTTTATCCTTCATGTTCAAACACATTCTCCCTATAATTATTAGGAGTAAACTAGATTCATTTAGAATAGATTCATTCTAGATAATGCAATTATTGTCTAGGAAGGTATGGAATGGGCTTGACCTTCTAATAAAAAGGATCTATTTGTCAAAATTTATGTTTAGAAAGATTATTACCATATTAAGTGGCCCTTCATTCTATCCATATTTTAGGGACTTGGTTTTGGCCCCAAATTTATTCAGACTATTAAGATGCTCTTTCAAGATGTTGGGGCTTATATCACTATCAACAACATCCAATCCTCTCTGTTTAAAATTCATCATTATATCTAATAAGGATGTCCTTTATCCCCTTATTTGTATGTGATATAAGTATAAGTATTTATCTACCTCCTATATAATTATGCTAGTAAGGGCTTGGTGAAAGGTATCTCTCTCTATCAGTATAATAGATAGCTTTTAAATGGACATTTTGTGGATGATTATCTTCTCACTCTTCAAGAGTAAGAAGAGTCTATCAGGAATGCCAAGAAATGTCTCCATATTTTTTTTGGCTTCGATTTCATCTATCTAATGGAGAAAGACTCAGTGTTACCATTAGTCTCTAGGCCCCAAACCTCTTTGGCTAAAGTGATATCAATGTTAGTGGCTTCTTTCAAGGGTTTAGTTTAAGTTTAATAGACTCCATTTTGATTTTTGGGAATATCCCTCTAAATTATGGTCTTATTTGGTGTAGAGATTTGAAAAAAAAATCTCTTTTTGGATCACCAAGCCTCTTTCTCTTGCTAGAAAATTTCAAATTTTCTCTAAAGTCTTGGCAGCTACTCATGTGTATTATTCCTCTTGTTGGGCCCCTTATAATTCCATTTACATGAAGTTATAAAAAATTATAAGAGAATTTATATTGGATAACTCTAAAGGTCATAAGGGTTTCCATATATTTGTTTGGAACATATGTTGTCGGCCTAAGGAAGCTAGGGGACTAGGCCTCCTCGATATTAAAATTCAAGGCCTTTATCTTAGTGTCAAATGGATTATCAAAGGTCTTCCTGGGGAAGAATCCTAGAATATTATTGTACACCAATATATCTCTCAAGGACTCCCATATGGTAGGAAGTCTTGTCAAGGCCTAGGACTTCAGTCTTTGCTCATAACCTTAGTGCCTATTAAAATCAAGGGTACCTTTGTAATATAAAGTATATGGAAATATTAGGAAAAGCTTAAGCCTCAACTTGAGTGGGTAGGTTAGGGATTTAGTAATGGCCTTTACTTTAACTCCTAGTCCCTCTGGTGTTTATCTTGCTTAAATTTTCACAATATTCCCTATGCTTTAGTCCCTTGGGTTAAAGGGTTAAGGCTTTTTAGGAAATGTGTGAAGGTTATTAGTGATTTATTTTGTAAGGATAACATGGCCTAGCTCACTTGGAAATAACTTTAGAATAAATTTCATTTAAATAATTCATATAAATAAGATATTGTAAAAATTTAAGGTTTCATACCTAACAAGTATTTGCATAAAATAGGAGTTAACACTCTTGTTCCTTGGTGGAAAGATTGGCACTGGTCTATGACCACCCCCTTCATCTAGTACTTTCCTTGGCTAGGGTATCATTTACTATCCCCTCAACATATTCTAGATGAAGCACTCAACCTTAGATGGAATCTCCATTCCAAACATGGGATTTGGTCCTGATGCTTTATCACTATGTGATCTGCTATTATTAAACCCAAAAAAGCTCATTCCTTATGGTGTCTCCTTTATTAGGGTAAGCATGCCTAACCCCATTTTTATAGATTACCAATAACCATAGATTATTAATCACCTTTTTTGGTTTTGTTCTCATGTACAATCTATTTGGAACTAGATTCATTCCCTTTTCAAGCCCTTTCAACCTAAATTCTTCATGTGGAAGATAGATATCTTGGAGGACTCATCTTTGTTTCGTAAAAAATAAAAAATATTTTGGTAGATATTTTGAGCTAATATATCATTTAAAATATGAAAATATAGAAATTATGCTTGCTTTAATCATGAATAGTTACAACGTAGTTTTTTTATTACTAGTAAAATTACTATTATATCTAATGTTTCTCTTTAGATTCAAAGTCAAATAAATCAGGTATGCCTAGAACTCAACCACCTCCAACATTTACTTGACCACTGGGGAAATACCTCATGTGTTCAGCCATGAACTTATTGATCCCCCATAACATCATATGCCTCCTTGAAGATGAGGGCATGGGCCATGTTGATAACCATCTAAAACTAAACATAGGAGTCATTCTCCTCATCAGTTAACACCTTGATGGTCTTCTCCTCATTACTGTGGTATGAGTGGCTCATCCAAATCTAGAGGTGATAATAACATTTAGGGATCTTCTCCCCCATCTTAGGATGGTGACATTAGAGGCTGGGTTCTTCCCCCCAAGGCATGTCTCCATGTCTATATCTAGAAATCTAAACTAAAAAAGATCAAGATGTGACATTATAGGCTCATTAAAACATTAGCTGGGATACCTTACATGTAGATGAGGATCCTCCTACCTTGGGAGGATGGGGTGGTAAGCCTAAAGACCCATTTTCTCTAGTGCCTCCCTTAACATCCATGTTTGTTATGGCTACTTAATTATTCTCTTTATTTTTATCTATTCTTTTCTCTCTCTGGTTTGATGTCAAACTGTTGATGTGATGTTCTTTTGGGTGTGGTCATTTTTAAACCATTTTTTAGACTTATCTTGAGGTGTCTTTGAAATTTTTATTATTATTCTCATGGTGTGTGACTTTTCCACACTTATTTTTATATGATTATCATTTTAAAATATATTATTTGATTGATATATAGGTGTTCTTCAATCAAAAATTAAAATTAAAATATTAATATAAACTAAATAGAGAGAAAATAAACTAAACTAAACTAATAACTAAGTAACACAAAAAAAAAAGATAAATGGATTCATATAATAAATAAAAAATTCATTGAAAAATTGTAAGACTATAAGACTATTTCATAATTGATTATAAAGATCTAAGAAAATATTGTTGCATCCTTATAAATCTAAATAATCTATCAAACTATGTATGAATTATTCATCACTATTCAAGTGAAGTTAAATCCACTTAGTTCTTTTACTATCATCAAATAATTATAAATCTTTGACATTTCCAAAAAATAAATTTATATAAAATATATAAACCCAGATATACCTAATTTACCAATAAAAATTAGTTCACCATCATAGATTTATTTTGGTTTTCTTGCAAGTCATAATTTATCTTAGATATTCATAACAAAAGAGAGAATACAATATGAAACTGAACTTAAAAGTTATAGGTACATATATATGAGTTCCTGTCTAAATATGATCTTCCTTCAGGTCTTTAATAATATTTGAAATAATTAGTTACCTTTACGAAGTAACTTCCTCTTAATAAATGATTAACTTAAGTTTTTATGAATTAAGGTTAAATTTAATAAAGCTAACTAAAGTGGTTACTAAACCATCTTACTCTAAATAAAATATTTAAGATTTAATATTAGGTTGCATTAAGTAATGTATAAGACCTAATAATATTTTAAATAAAATATACAACACAACATGCCTAACATTTGGGAGCCCATTCAATCTTAAAAACAACTCATTTAATCATTTAAGACAAGTATAAATTCAAACAAATTAGCATATGACTGATTAATGTGATTAATTAGTCAACATCAATCCACTATAATGAAAATTATCAATTCTTATCTTTAAAGATTGATAAAATTAAGTGAAAACAACAATTTTATATTGATAAAAAAATTACTAATACAAGCATCTATCATGATTTATTCTAAGTCAACTAATTTTATAAATTTCAATAAATTCAATTAAGACTTAATTCTAGTTTTTTTCAATAGTGTCACTGTTTACTCTAATAAAATATCTCACTATTTTCACCCAACTCAACTATTCTTGGAATAATTTCAAAAAAATCCGTGCATAGATATGAAATCATTTCCATAGTGTGAAATAATTGCATGAATACATATTATTGAATAAATTAAATCTTGAGGTTTAAGTACATAACAAAAGCAAATCCAAAACATTATGATAAATAAATTGTTTTGCATGAAACTTGGTAAACCTTAGATAAATATCAATTTTATGAATGAAAATGCAAATAATAAGAATCAAAATCATTTTTATTTTTTATTAGAATAAAATACATCCCAAATTATCCATAGCTATTGAAAAATCTTCATTATAACTAGAATACCTAAATATGCATATAGGCATAAATGTATCACATATCTTCTAATTTTTTTTAATGAAAAAACCTATTTTTTTTAAAAAAAAATATGAAGTTAACAAGGAATATAAAAGGGTCCCTCATGGATATAGGAAATATATACTAATACAATATACCAAAGGAAAATATTTATTTGAAAATGAGTTTTATCAAGATGTCAAACCCTAGAATCCATTAAACAACTACACACAAGATGCATCATTTCAACATTATTAATTTAAATCAATAAATAATCAAATATATGTCAAGTTTTCTAGACATATTTTAGAAAATAAATTTTTAAATAATTGTCTCATTATTATGTTACATAAATAAAATAAGAATGCATGCTAATAACAACTGGGAATAAAATTTACAAACTAATATATGGCATTATCAAATTTATATCTTAAAATACACTTTATCTATAATTGAACCATTAAAGTTTAAAATGAAAAAAACCATATCTATTTTTTAGACTTTGAACCTCTCCAATCTACTTGTAAGACAGTAAAATATTATGTTTTCAGCAATTCATTATCTTTCATCTAATAAATTAATGTCTTTCAAAGAACATAACTATGGATTTGATATAAATTTTAGTAAGTTGAGGGCATATGAACCAAGGAATGAGGAACATCTACATTCCATATTCGAATATTGCATTCTAAATCCCTATACTAAGTAAATGGTGTGCTTAGGCTATCATGTAAGTATAATGCATTAATTGTAAACATATCTTTATATGATAAGCCAATGAATGTGGTTTTCAAAAAGTTGTCTATTATTTGTCATTTGGGTCTCCCTCATCAAAATTACAATTATTTGATGATTCATTTATCATAAAATTTATTATTTTCAAACTATAATGAATTGATACTAAAATTATCATTAGTAACCACTTTTATTAAATTTTATAAATCCCAATTCAGCCAAACGTAATTGAAGGAAACAAATTGAATTCAATATCATGTGGAAAGGATTTACTAACTAGTATGGCATATTATACTTTGATAGGCCAATAAAAATTGGTTGCTAAAAATTTAATGAATTTGCCTTGACATATCCCTTAGTGGGTTATTGAATCATTTATAATTAGTTCTTAATTATCTTCAAACATGTCACTAAAACTTTTGTCAAATATTACCAATAAAAATCATATATTCTTTGAATTTTGAAAATATACTAGTTGCCAACAAATTTAATTGAATGTAATTTCTATGTTCTAAATGGATTAGTATACATGTTTTATACTTTTTTGAGACTGGTGATGAATTTTTACATTTTACTTTGAGTTTCTTCACTAAACATAGAATTTAATTTCATTGTCACTAAGTTTGAATTTATAACCAATTTATACTAAAGTTGGCCACTAAACATCCACTTTTATCAACTCATGCCATCATGTCAAATTGATCTTAAATAATGTCTCATTTAATTCTAAATGACATATTTTAAATCATAATTTTAATATTTAATGAAGTATTTGATACTAATTTGAAACATATGGCAATGTGAAACACATAAAAAACTTCTAACTTGTGTAATAATTTGAGTATTAAAACATTTAGGTTCAAATTTTGTGAAATGTTATGAAATTATAACCTTTCAAACTCAAATTTTAAGCTCACATTAATTTGTTCAAATTTAAATAAAATTTGAAGAAGCACTAAATTATCTAAATCTAACAAATTTGGGAAAGATAAATCCAATCCTAGGAATTGAAATTAAACAATTATATGAATTCATCATGAAAATTCTATCTCAATTCTTACCAGAATGCAAAATATACAAGTATTCCCCAAAATTAACATTACTTTCACTATCATTGTTCAAAACTAAGCATGTGAAAATGAACTAATTTGAACATGTCACCAAAAACAAATCTCATTATTTAAATATATTTATGACAAAACTTTGTATGATGAGGAAGAATAGTCATGTTATAAATGATCAAAATGTTATAATTAACACATAGTTAGCAAGCAATATGAAAAATAAGCATTGTAAGACATATTGGCCCCCACCACACATGTTGAAATTAATATGGTACAATAAATTTTTTATGAGAATTTATGTTTTTAGAAGGGTACAGAAAATCATAATAACAATTGTAACCTTGTACACTAGTTTTGTACTTGAACATGGGAGGAAACATAAAAAATGCATAATTTTGAAAAATTAGGTGTGAAATCAAAGTGAATGATTTCCTAAGTAGATAATCACAACCTACTTTAATGATTTTCAATAAATAGGAATTGATAATTCAAATAGTGTGGCACAAACAGTGGAAACTAACAAATGAGAGAGTTTAGTCTAGATGAGTATTAATACAACAATCTATAGCATACATTATGAAAGTAATGGATTATTTAAAGATCAAAATTTATTATATTATTATGTTATAATATGATAAAATAAAATAAAATAAGATATTTAACCTTTGACAAAGAGAATAACTTAAAGTCATATCAAATAATATTTAAATTACCCTACATGATGAGTACTTCATATTTTTATTTGATATTATTGAGTTAGAATAGAAACCAAAAATAGTGAAAAATGAAGAAACACAAGAGAATAAAGAGAATCCAAAATTGAATGTGTGTGTGTGTGTGTGTGTGTGTGTGTGTGTGTGTGTGTGTGTGTGTGTGTGTGTGTGTGTGTGTGTGTGTGTGTGTGTGTGTGTGTGTGTGTGTGTGTGTGTGTGTGTGTGTGTGTGTGTGTGTGTGTGTGTGTGTGTGTGTGTGTGTGTGTCTGTATATAAGGGAAATACAATAAAAGTTACTAACAAACATTAAAATAATGCCACTCCACTATAAAGAGTAAAATAACATACTACCAAAATAATAGAAACATAACATATGATATCCTAACTTATAATAAAATTAAATAAATTAATTTTTTTATTTGATGGGGTGAAATTCAAGTTTTACAGGGACCTAAAACCACAAGTTTAACCAAAAATTATAGACAAACAAAAAGAATCTAAACAATATCAGGTCATATCAGTCGACTAACCACCAATATTTAGCAAAATTTCATAAAAAAGGACCTAAAAATAATAGGTCTTAAAAATTAAGACACATATACTAGATATATTTGAAGGGTACATTGGAGCCATCCTTTTTCCTAATAGGTGTGACATTTTTCTTATTGCTGCCAACTTTGTTCTTCATGTAACTAGACTTACCTATTAAATGGATGTTATGGCCTTATGCCAAATTTATTTTGTGCTACATCATCCATTTTTTATTCTTAAGTCTTGATTTCTATTTCTTAGCAAGGAAACTTCTTGAGGTGATAGTGATTATTTTCATTCTTCTTTTGTTAGGTGTGTCCTTTGGCCTATGCCTATTACCTGATGCCATCTTTGGATTACCCAAAAAATCCCTCAGCTTATCTACCTCCTAATTTATGATATTCCATTCTCCTATCAATATGACTACTTTCCTTACCATTCTCTATAGGTTTTTGTGAAAGTCTAACAGTTTCTACCGAATCCCCTCAGTAAAGTATGCAATTTCACAATCTTCATCCCTCATCCAAACTTCTATTGCCTTCATTTCATAAATTTTGAAATTAATTTTTTTATGCCATGGGGGATCTATAATATTTTTACAATCTTATTATCCTAGTAATGAGAGTCGTGGGACTTTATTTTTCCTTTCTTATTGGCTGATCAGGGGTAAAGATGGCAGAATGGGTGGGAAAAGGAGATGACTCTTCATCCCAATCTTTAATTGAGATATCTAGGGCCTCCCCTAAACTTTTTTTTCTTGTTTTTTTCTTTGGGCTGATTTTCAATACTCCTCACTGATTTCCTTTTATTGGTTAGGAGGAATATTAACTCTTGGTGGATCAAGTCAGAGGAAGCCTTTCAATTGAAGGTCAAAATAGAGAATTCAAGGGACATAAGGAGATATTAAGGGAGGATTATGCAATGAACCTTTAATTGGTTTATAATTAGAAAGTGATGGGGAATTATATACATAAATTTTCATTTGAGAGTTAAATATATCTTTACTTAAAGGAAAATGTCTTGCCACCTCTTTGGAACGTCAAATCTAGGATACCCCTTCTTATTAGTTTGGAATGTTGAGTCTATTTCAAAAAATGTCTACATTAACACTCACTTTATCCTCTTGTCCTTGAATTCTTTGGTTACCTTAAAATACATGCCTATAAATTCCCTGACTAGCTCCTTAATGACATCAACCTTGATTCCTTTGAAAGTGACTTGTCATTGTTTCCATCCCATAGCAAAATCCATGGGTAATATTTCATCATGGCCTTCAATACGAAGCATAAAATCAGTAAGTCCCCCTTTTATAATTTTCTTATAGACCATGAAATTCATTTAGAATTTAACGCATTATATGGGATCATACCTATCCTTATTACCCCCCCATGATTATACTCTTCTTTTGGTTTACACAGTGAAAATTGTAGAGTGTTGAATGGTAGTTTGAACTAATTCTATTTTTCTGTCCAACTACTATTACCATGATTCTCTTCAATATGATGTATTCCATACCTAAATTTTAAATTAGTGTCATAAAAATGACACTTAATGTGAACTAGGCTTTGCTTAGGTATGATCTCTACTCACACATGTACCTTTGATGCTCGATTGAATGAGGGAGTTATTAAAATCATGAATGATAAGGGGAGTTATACGAGGGGATAATAGTGGGGTCAATACACTTTATTAAGTCGTTTACATTATTTTTTAAGTAATTTCCATCATTTTTTTAAAAACGTGATTTTTTTCACAGTATAATTATCTTCAACAAATGTTTGTGCGTATATTTGAGACAATTATTCTTTGAAAAACTATATTGATTTGAAATTTTTATGATGCTATAGTTATTTGGATGTTTAATCTCTTTATATGGAATCAAAGAGAAGTTTTTTGTGTCTATTTGTGAGATAAAATTGAAATGGGTAACATAGACAACATTCTAAAAATCATTGGGATTATTATATGTATCATGTTCTCTTTATATATTTATTGACATAGATATGTAAATATATTTTTGAATAACATTATCATGTATTATTAAATCCTATGAACTAACGTTTTTACCTTTGGATGATATCATATCAATTTAAATGTCAGTGTAAGTCTTCAAATTTAAATTCTAATGACATTTCATCTATTTCATATTTTAAAGAGTTTTCACTTCAAAATAAAAAAGGAAATTATCATATAAATCACAATTTATAAATTTCAAATAAGGACCAAAATAACATACCTCAGGGAATATCACTAATTGTTTTGAATTATTTAAATAAGGATCATCAAACAAATTATCACTTTCATATTTGAAACATGAATTAGAATAACATATTCTAGGAAAAATTATAGTTTAATGAGAATTATTTTTGCTTTAGACATTATCTTCAATGGAATAAGATGGCTCAAATTATAAATAACTTAGACTATATATATCTTGTGATTTATAATTACTTATCTCTATATTAATATTTTAAAATTATTCATAGTTTTTTAACTTTAAAAATATAATAATGTATCATTTTTTATCTTAAAAAATATTTTATTCTCAAAAAAATAATTAGAGTATTATAAAAAACATCACAATTTTGAAATTCAAAATAGGATTTAAAATGACATAATGTACATGACTTATTTTTATGAATTATATAAGATAGGATTTTTAAAGAATAAAAATTATAATGATAAAAATAAGAATTAAAATACCATACTCAAAATATTTGGTAGAATTTTTCCATTCACACATGATTCTTATGTCACATGCATATTTCCCAACACTATCTAACTACATGACCATATCACATAATTTATCCATGTATGCTCAATTGAGATGCAAAGAGATATTAAGATGGGCTAGGTTAAGTTGATAATGGTGAAGTATTAAATTATTTTGCATTCACCCTTACACACATGAACATAATTAAGAGTATTTTATACTATTCTATCAATGCATGGTAAAAAATTAAAATATAATGAATGATAGTAGAGAAATGTAGTTTTACCTAAGTAATCATCTATCAAAGGTAATACATCATCAAATGTAATAATAAATTCCATTGATAAAAAAATAGTCTAGAACATATTAGCATTATTTTATGGCCAAAATATCAATAAAAATAATAACAATAATAGTAATAACCATGTCAAGTACTCATCAATTCATGTTTACAAAGTGCACTTGACATTAGTAACATCAAAACTAACTCGATAACTCATTTAAATTTTGATAATGTTTCCCCTTTAATTAAGATATCTATATCAAAAAATAAATAATGTTTTCCTATGGATAACTAGGTCTCTTTTAATAAACTACTATCCCACCTTTTATATCCTTCCAAAATTCCTACATGTCATGAGGTTTCTCAACCACTACCAATCATCAATTAATGTGATGTCCTATTGGGCATGCTAGATTGACTCAAGCCATCCTTATCATCATATCTAAATTATTTTTTGGGGTAATTTCTATAGGTAATTACTTTCATTATTTTCCTCCCACTAATTATTCTAAATTTTATAGGTATAATGCTTACATTCAATTACTTCTGATGTTTTCCTAGAAACATTTTTGAATGTGCACATATGGACTTGGTTTGTTAGTGTTCGCCATGCTCTAGGAAATTAAGGAACTAAAAACAAGATATAATTAGTAATAAATGGTAAAGCCCATCAAAATTTGTGGTCAAAATCACCCCAAACTTACTTGGTTTTCCACCCTTAATCAACCTATTGGTCCCAAATCTTACACCCTAGAAGAAGTTATTCAGTCTTATTCTAGATTTGGGTAACATGGGAACATTTCTAGGTATATGGGTGTACCTATATTATAAATGAGCCTCTATATTTAATGGCTAGCTCCCTGAATATATCATGCAATGTTTATCACTTAAACTATTGCTTACTTATGAAGAAATGAGTTAAAAGAATACATAAAGTGAACCTACTCTAAAGGAGGTGATACAAAAAAATGTATTCCATGTGACCATCATATTTCCACCATGATTAACAAATCATACAAGATAGTCTCTAAATATTAATGGGTTCTAACATGTTCATTTAAATATAGAGGTGAGATGTGAGAAGCAACACAAGGTAAATGAACTAGAGGGAAGATTACACACTCCAAAGATAATTTTACACTAAAAAAAGCATTAAACACTAGAATACAATCTATATGATTTGTTAGACTAATAAATATTGCTAAAACATGAAAGGATAAGGGAAATAAAGATAGATAATTATCACTTCTCATTACTATACATCACTTTTAGACATAGACAGTTATTCAAAACTCAAAAATAGACTTGTATTAATGTTCAAAGGCAAAATATGACATCTGTCCAACAAGGCTTTGCCATACATGGGGTGGTCTCTTAAAAAGGCCAAAATGATATATAATTATAGAATTTTAGAGAGACAAGTGGTAAAATATAAGTTTCAAAGGGAATCAAATGAGTTTAACATAATTTGAAATGTAGTTACAACTGCGTCTACCTATATACTTCTTTGGAACTTCCTGATTGATCTGGGTCATCTCAAGTAGTTGCAATAGTTCATTATTACTTCACTCATGTTATAATATGGTTGTAATAATGGTATGAATTAGTTTCAAGATAATTTCTATCATCAATACAATTAGAACAATCATATCTATCTATTAGAAATTTGCCTTGGTGATAACTACTCCGAACATGTTTGTCATGGTCTACATAGTGGAGAAAAGGGGTCCCTTTCATGAAGTTTGTCTTGGAGATAAAACCATTAGGGTTTATGTGTATGAATTCATGACATACTTTGAAATTCTATATCTTATTCCAATTGGATCATGCTCAAACTTGCCCCCTTTCTCATGGGTCTACTATAGATAGAAAACTAATCTCAAACTATAAGTTTTCATATAGTCATTATATTATGATGCTCTATTCAATTTTTTGTTTTTATGGGTTCCCCATGTTCATAGGTCCCTTTGAGAATGGTGAACATAGTCACAAGATAATGCTATAATCTTTAAAAGATGGACCTTGTATGTTATAAACTACAAATTAGAGGTCTATATTGATCTTCAATGGGATCCCTTTATGTTTATGATCACCTGAATACATCATTGTGTTCTTTTCATGGTGTTGGATTGAGCTTCAATTATGGATCAATGACCCTATAATACCCATTTGCCTTGGTTAAAAATGATTTCTCAACTTACATCAAAAGTCCTAGGCTCACCTTTATTCTAATTAGATATCAATATCTAACTTAGCTTGTTGACATATTGACATTTGATCGTATCATCAATCTTGCTTGATATCAATGACTATGAGTCATTTATCTTTCACTTGACTTGTCAACTTTATCCAATATTACTCCATGTGGTAACCCCACATTTGACTTTAGGATCTTGATATTAGTCTGTTAGCTCATGCACTTACACCACATGTCAATCTCTTGAGATCTTTGATTATTTTACTCATTTCACACAATTGGATCAAGATGTATGATACAACACAGACCATTAGATTTGTTGGGACCCACTATTTGAAAACTAATAAATATTTTATGAGCTTAAAGTCAATGTCTATGCTCCCATAAAATGGTGTTCATATGACCATAATTTATTTTTGGGTGACCATAAAATTTAAGATCAAAAGGATTTATTTTTATCGAGCTTAAAATTGGCATTAGTACAAACATCTTATGTTACAGGTCCATCTTTAAAAGCTTATAACTTGAGCTAGAAAGTTCATGCAGACTTGAAAATTTTAGAGCATGTTCTCAGAATGAAGAAATACCTAGAACTATAATCATTTGGATTAAAGGGGATTCTTGATTTAAGATAAACAATTCACAATATAGCTATTTCATTCATTCTTGAATGATGTCTTGAATGGCCTAGCTCTTTAGACTTGATAAGCTAAACTTTGGAAGCTTACCATCTTGAGATAGAAGGCTCATCAAGATATGAAACTTGCAGAGTATGATGTTGGCACTAAGGACATTGATCATGTTTGATTTTATGGTCATGTGAGGCTTTCTAAGCATATTTAAAAAATTCACAAGCAAACTATTCCATTTTGGTTTCCATGTGAACTCTTGATGATGGTCTGGCTTCACAAAGCTTGTTCATTAACTTTAGAAGCTTTGAATGGACTCTGTGAGGCTTTGGTAGACACCTCCCATGATACTAGTTTTCATTGATAACCTTGGATACTTGACACTTTCGTATATGACCCTAAAATTACCCCTAAGATAGAAAATGCCATAAAGACCAAGCTAGACTATGAATAAAGCTAAAATATCATATGAAATGTCATCAATTGAACTACAATCATGCCCTATGACATTATAAAAATCCCCTATACAAGATTATGATTATATGGGGTTGAACCATTATGTACTATGTCAAAAATGGTCAACACAACCCACAAATAACTTTGATATCTATAAGAAACTATGGAGCCTCTTTGGTCAACTAAACTTCAAAATTGGTCTAATGTGTAAGTGTGCTTGAACTTCTTTTGTGATAAAAGATATGCACATAGTTAGTCCTTTAAACTAAAGAGGCTATGTTTTGGACCCCTCACCTTGCTCTTTTATTATTTAATCCATATCAATAATCTCCTTGAGGGTATCCTCTAGTTCACTTTTCTCATCCACCATCTCGTGTTGAAGGCTCTTGAAGTTTTCTACAAGATTTTATCAGCTTACACTAATATTATTTTTGATTTATTATAATTTATCTAAAAGATATGGTTTTCTAGACTTATTATTATTCAATTACCCCTATGTATCCATATCATATTGTTTTTATTTTCCTTATGTAAACATAGTGTGATCACTAAACCTTGCCATGAACAAGAAAATTTGGTTAGCCATAAAAAATATCTGTGAGATTATTAGATATGTCCTCACACACATTAATCTTCCTTAATAACTAAAATTTTGATCACTCTTTCACTTTATATTTTATGTCCCTAATGCCCTTTATCTTTTGTATCAGGTGACCCACTTCTACATCCACCTTGTCCACTAGTTGGATTCCTTCTAGGTATACACTATTCAAGAGGATATCCTCCTTTGAAATGTGTTGGAATAACTTTAACATAGTCAACTCTACCAGATTATTTTATAGTTAAGTGTGTTATTTATTAAACTCTACTAAATGTGCCTTCTAGCCATCGATCATGGCACTATCCATAATTTTTTGGTAGCTTACCTCTATCACAAGTTTTAGAAACATGATATTATCCTCAACCTTTATAAACTTGGTCAAGTTGACATAGATAAATTGATACTTTTCTTAGGTGGTTTCAAGTTATTGATCTTAGAGGACTATGGAAGGTACTTAAAACATTGACTCATCCATTTATATGTTAATTTAAAATAAATTCTCATTTGTGTATAAATCTTTATATCCTTATCCTTCATGGTGTGTGGCATGTATAGGTGCACATCCTTGATCTATTATTGAATTCTCTCACATATATTCATCCTATTAATATCCTCCTCTAATTCTATTGGCACAATTTATTCTAAACCTAATGGTTGTTTGAGATATTTGGTGACCTTGGAATTTCCCTTATCTTATCTCACCTCTTATGATGTTTTAATTTCAAGTACCCTGACCTTGAGAATAATAATTTCCCTATCTTTATTACTGGTCATTCTAATCTCAAACTTCATCTTTTATTTTTTGTTGCCTTGATCACTCAACTCTTATTCAATTGTGGTCTCTTAAGGGGTGTTGGTCTTTCCTTTTCTACCTAAGTCTCACTCTGACTAATTTAAAGTGATTCCATCTTTTCCTAGGTATCTAAGATAGTCACCACTCTTATTTCAAGTTCCACCTAAACATTTTGTGCTCTCAAAGTGTCCTCTTCACTTGAAACTTGTGCACCACCTTATGCATAGTTATGTGGTTAATCTTTTACATCACCACCATTTACTCTTTTAGTTTTTATCAGCACTTGGGTATCCTTGGGTAGGGATTACCTAACTAGTGGGGTCCTTTTATAAGGTGACAGTCTAAGAGAGGGTTTTTTGGAAAATGGTGAGGTATTTTGACAACATGGTTATATATTTTTGGAATGAATGGTACATCCAAATACATTTTTTGAGTGCATGTCTAGGATGGGTAAATTTTTCTATCTTACAACACTCTTATAAGGATTCAACTAACAGATGGAGATACCTTTAGGTGGCTCAAGGTCACATTTTTTTAACACTAGCTACTTTTTAGACTCTATTGCATGAATATCTAATACACATCATTATTTAATATATGTGGTAGCCAAAAATAATGGCCAACACACATTGAGGATAATGTTATCCTATTTAGGAAAGGTTGCACCAAAATATGAAGAGTTAGATGAAGATAATGCCATTCACCCTCAATAAGAGGTAATGATAAATAATAGGATACAAAAGTTATATTACATTCTAAATATAATGAATAAGGATGAAAAATAAATATAAAAAAATCCATAGGCTATACTCAAGATGGACAATGATTTATCCTCCATAGGGAGGAATTAGACCTTGTCACCATAAAAATTAGGGATCCTAATTTCATCAAGTACTAAAAATATTAGAATGACACCCAACTTGAAAGATTCATTTGTCCTGTGTGACCTTTATATAACCCTAAAAGTATTTTAGATGTTTAAGAGTGTACCATGAGCCATTTGGTGTGAAATATTAAAAAAGTTTGTTGATCTCACCCCATATACTATCTCTAGCTACTAATGTGCTTAAAATTCATGAAATAATACTTGTTTTTTAGTCAACAATGCCTTTGATAGGAAAACTAAAGTTTTCCATCTTGTAGTTCAGGAGCTATACAACCTTCTATAATTTAATTACATAAGTGAGTGTTTGTTTATTGTTCTCACCTGAGTAAAGAAGTCTAGTAGATTTAGTAATGCACATTACCAAGATATTCATTCTACACATGGAAAAATAGAACCAATTATCATGGATGTAGGATAATAAGAAATGTAACAATTTATATGGATTTAAAAAATAGGGGAGATTGAATAACTAGAGCATTCCCATGTTTTTTGGTGATAGATTAACAATTATATCAAACAACATGGCTCTGTCTACAATTTTTTTTGCTATCCACCATGTATTAATGTCAAAGGACTATCTCATTATTACCACCTCACTAATTATAGTATTTTTATTCACATTACATGATGTAAGACTCCTAAGCTTCCCCACATAGAATTAAGTCAAGGTATTACATCTTCATGACATTTAACAACTCTGCCACTATTGATCTCTCCATATCTTTAGCTGTGACTTAATGTATATTGGTTATGTTCTTAGTGCCTCTTCTATGCACATGAACTTAACACTTTTATATTATGAGTATCCTTAGACTCATACCACCTTAAGCTTATTATTCATCATAGGCCTCAAACCTCTCATGCATACCCTTGGGATATTTATCTTCCCTAAACCCATAATTTTAGTGTGCATTTACAACTACCAAAAGTGAGGAGATATACCTTATCCATGAGCTTCAAAAATATTTGATGGTATAATTCATCCTTTGATATATATAGCATCCCATAAATTATTTCTAGCTCACATATTTAACTAATTTTTTCCTACAATATTTTAGTGTTACAAGCTTAGTGATTTAAGTCTCAAAACTTTGACTATATTCTTGAATTTATTATCTTATATCTATGCTTTAAAATAAATCTTATGGGATCTCACATCTTCTCAAAAGTGACAAGTGAGGAAAAATGGATTGCATTTATAGTTTTATACCACCCAACAACATTCTTTTAATGTTGTGAGCCATATGGCTTAGATGCTATTAACATCACTTCATCCTATCTACATTTATTCTACTTGATTTACACCATCCATATTTGCATTTATAATAACTTGCACTAACTTTGATTTCTCAACATACATTTATATTTAATATAGTGCATGAAAAATAGCATAGTTATGTGACAACCAGAAAATTTAAAAAATTTTAGTTTGAAATTGATAAAACCATCTTATATGGATCTCAATTTTGTGTAACCTTCATCTTCCTTATTTTCCTTATTTTCTTGGGCCTTTCAGTCCATTTATAAATAAATTCCTTATCCCTTAAATATCTACATATAGTATTTAAACCTAAAATGATCCAAATTAAGGTTATCTAGAGTTTATTAGGGGTACATAAAAATGACATGACTCAAGGGAGATAATCAAATATATATCAATCCAATTATAGGCTAAACATAGAGATAAACATACACTAAATTTATTATTCTAATATAATCTAAATGTATAAATTAAAACTATGCTAGATATATAAATGATAAAGAAGTAAATTACTTAGCTTGTTCTAATGCTAATGTAGTTTTTGATCTAGAACAAATGAAAAGTAGGTGGGAAGGATATTATAGAACAATCATCATATTATGAACCTGATGATTATATATATATATATATATATATATTAACCTTATGAGTTTATGTCAATGCTAATGTTTGAGTTTGACACTAGTGTCCTATACAGCATATCTATTGAAATAGGATGTGACCACCTAGATATGTTTAGGTTTTTATTCAACTTCACTCTGGTGTATTCATATCTGTGTCATAGACTGTCACTCCTTGTGAAATGGTAAAACCCTAATTTTACATATTTAATGTGACATTAGGTAAAATGGGTTAGTAAGAGCATGGTGTCAAGATATCCTAAAGATCCAAATATTAGTGAGCATTGCCTATAAATCCAATACTTTTAAGAGGGCATTAGATGCATGTAGTTCTCCCCTACATATTAAATTTTTAGTGAATCATATAATATGTGCAAATAAATTATAATAATGACCTAGTTTGTAGCTTGGAAAATAAAGATCTTAGGATGATCTTTTAGTATTTAAGACCTGTATATGTCTTGTGCCTATGACTGGTATGGAAATAGGGAAGATTTGTTTAATTTAATGTATGAGAGAGTGCTTTTGATAAGTTTCCTTGGTATTTTTAAAATTTTATAGGTGAATAATGAATGAGGACCGATCTTGTATTTATATCAATCCATTTGGAGTAATAATCACTTTAAATCACTTAGGTTGATTGTTAGGATACATTTCATTTGTAAATTAGATGATTTTAAGGCACTGGACACTTGCATTAAGATAACAAAATAATTTTGATGTTATTGTTTGTCCCAGATGTTTAACATGTCTAGGGAATAGGAAAGTAGGTACAAGTTTTGAACTTTTAGAGATAGAATATAAGTAAATTTTAAGCATTCTAGGAAAGATATAAGACATGGGTCTTCCACATAAGACTAGTCAGACTAAGAGATAAAGGTCAAGGGGCATAAAGATTATGCATATGAGATATTTGTAAAAGTGGGAAAGTTAAAGAACTGAGAGGAAAAACCAATGTCTAAGTTTTCTAGGTGTACCAAATTAAGGTGCTATATAATAATAAAATATCATCTACATTTTATACTCATTTAATATAGTAATGAAATTTCTAGTTTAAAGGAAATGAATGCATACTTGGATGTGTATACACACCTTTTCTTTGTGTGTGCCCAACTTTAGTAATTTTATGGTGAATATCATACAACAAAGAACATTTTGTAGTATATAATTAGTGCATATAATGTAGTTTTAAAGTAATTTATATAGATTTAAACTAAAATAACAAGGTTTAGGAGTACACCTATGTGTTAATGTAACTACCTTGCCTATCGGCATGTTGTTTTAAAAATATGAATAATTGTGAGGATCTAAAAATAATATTATTAAAAATATAGATAAATATTTAAAGTTCATATATATAAGGAGATAGAGATAGAGAGATATTGGAATCCACTTGCCCCAAAATTTAAAGCAAAAGTGAGTTTCCACTTGGCAGTTGAGATTAGCTCAACCATGAAACCCAATGATACTTATAACCTAGTGAGGTTGGATGATCAAGTAAAACCTAAAAAAATTTAAATATTGATTTATTTGATAAATTTATCCATACCAAAATTCAAACCAACTACTACAATATATTGCCTCAATAGAAGTCCATAAAAGTCTATGGAGTATCAGTAAGAAAACGTTTGGGTTGTGGTAATAGTCAATAAAACAGTTTTATAATATAAAACTAATTTAGATTTTTAAATATTAGGAATATGATACATATCATATTAACCTTAGATATGTCTCATTATGAAACCATGCATATGATATTACTAGTGTATATAATATTACTACAACTGTAAATCTAAATCATATAACTATGTGCTTTGGCCAATTCAGATAATTATGTGTGGAGTGCATGATTCCAAAGAATTCCCCCACTATATATGGAGAAATATTTAAAATAATTAAGTACCAATTTGGAGTATATAATTAAAAAACATGCCCCCACTATGAACTGGATATTTTGAATACTGAATAGGTGTGGAGAACATGCTTCCAAAGCATGCCCCCATTGAATCTTAGAACTGATATAAGTACCATACTAAATGAATTTGGATAACATGATTACAAACCCTACCCCAACTAAATATAAGAATTGATAATGTGTGTAATCCATTACCATATGGCATGCCTTGATTGAATCTAAAAACTAATATAAATATTGTGTACTAAATGAGTGTGGAGAACATGCCTCCAAAGCATGCCCCCACTTAATCTAGAAATTGTTCCAAGTGTGAACAACATGTCTCTATGACATTCCCTCATTAATATTCCGCCCCATTAAGGTAAAGTAAATATAGTAACTGGTGTTTACCTCACCTCAAAAGGATAAGATAACTATTTAATATATGAATGTAACCATGTAACATATACAAAGGAACAAATCTAGGTAAATGTATCATTGGACTGCATATAACTAATGTGATCATGTGTAGGCATAAGATGCATGATATATATCATAAAAATGTCTAGATAGTAATAATACAAGATCAACAAGAAAAAAATCACACACAAGTAATCAAAATTAAGTTAAAAGGCAATAGTCTAAGGAGACCGCAAACAAGGGGCATGCTTAAATGCCACACACTTAAATGGACATGACTTAGTTGAATTTCCATAAAATCAAGAATGAAATAATAAAATGTCAATATAAAAACAACGACATTATAAAAATTCAATGAAACATACATAATCATGGAGGCTATAAGCAAAAGATCATATTCAAATTCTTGAATAAGGAATACATTATCAAGGCAAGACATTAAAGGGATTGCATAAAGTAAATCATAAACATGTCATAATAGCTCATGAATTCAATATGTTAGGAAAATTATGCCAAGTTTATGGCATATCAAGTAACCTATGTTATATATAATCATGGATAAGTGTAAGTACATATGTAAGTTCAAACATGATAATGTAGAGTGATCATTAAATCATATAACCTATGTGTATCAAGATCAAAGGAGTGGATGCCCCTACTTTTCATGTGACATTAGCATAAGGAAGACCCAACATCTAAAATGGGAATGTATCATGTTTTTGTGTATGCATGTATCACTTTCAAGTACAAATATGTGTATGTAGGATTTATTGAGTATTTCATTGATTACCATGGAACTAATACATACATGCCAAGGATCAAATAAAACATTTAGATGGCAAAAGTGTTTTTGGATTTTTTATTTTATTTTTTTAGTATTTTTATAACTTATTAAGAGGAGGGATCATATTATGATGACATCCAATAGATGGACATAGATATCTCCCAACTATGAATCTAATGTAATACCCTTTTTATTCTATTAAGGAGCATGTATAGGTGAAATATATATCATTGTGGTATAAATGGTGTTCTATGAATGTATAATAAGATTATTTGGCCATGAATAAATAATATGAGTAATAGGATTGGGATATATTGGAAACCATCATTGAGTGCTTATTTTTTTCTTTGGTATAGAAGTTTTATGTACATTATGAGGTGCTCAAGATATCTGATCATGGTGTGTGTTAGAAGATTTGGATTATATGGAATCCACTATATGTCTTTGTTGTAATTATCTCTTAAGTAATAGCCACCTTGTAAAGGGGATTGCCTATTACTTACCCTTTTGTGCTGAAATATAATTATTAGGATTTATTGATAGCTATCTAGGTATAATTTTATTTTATTTAAGAGGATATCCTATAGAAGTATAGAAATTATAATCACCTGACTGGCATGAATGTATTTAATACACACATGCATTGTAGAAGGTACTAATCAAAGAGTGTGTATCCAAGGTCTTCCAAATAACATATCAAAGATTCTTGTGGAAGGGATAACTAATAAATAAGTAACCACATGTTTGGGCCTGATCTATAAAGGTAAGTCAATCTCACAAATAACCTTATGGGAGATCCCATCTAATTCTCAAATTGTTTAGACAGAGGGGTGTAAATCATGATGAGTATAACCGAAGTGCATAAGTAGTGTCATGGTGTAAACATTTTTTATTAAATAATTATCAATCATAACACTATGTATGAGGTGTTTTTTAATGTATGATAAGATGAATAGAGAATGAATATCATAATCATCATCATTAATTTCAATTTCATCAAATGAAAAAGAAGGTTTCTTAACTATAAGAGGTATATGTCATGTGTAAGTACCAATAATCCCATCTAGTGTGTTCCCATACTGTGATTGAGGATGATATGCATTATATGCCATTTGCACTTATAGTTCCTTCTTATAATGGTCTTGCAAAGGATTACTAAATATTTCTATTTTTGGTGATTCCTAGGTTGCGAACTCGATTCCTTTGGTGGATCTTCAAATGTAAGATTTTGGTCATCGATAGTATCTTAGATATTTTTCTTCAAGGTAAATCATCTTCTTATAGAATGTCCTATTCCTTGATTATAATCACAATAATCATGTCCATCATATCCTTTGGGTAGAGGTTACCTCATATCAAACTTGATATAATGAGGGAGAGATATTAACTAGAAATCTAGTAGCCACATGAGTAATGAAGCTAGGGACATAGGTAAATGTGTAAATTATCTCCTTGGTGTCTTAGATAATACAAACTCATTTTTATACAATGGAACTATTTTAACTATGGTGGTTATTTTATTTTTATGCTTAGGATGTTTTACCTTATAACTTAGTTTAATTTTAAATTTGGTAGTAGAGCAAATAGTATGTTCACTACATACTTGAGCTTATTCAATGACATAATCTTCATTTCATGGTCCTATACAACATGGCATAAGTCATCAAAAGATTTTAACTTATTAAAAATAGTGGACTCATGTAAAGGAACAAGTAAACCTTTGCTTTAATATATATTGAAACTCATTTTATACCATTAGATTGGTCATTTTGGCTAGTATTATCTTATATCTCAAGACATATTCATTGATAAGTTCATTGGTTCCTTGTTTGGTTTTGGTAATCTGAGGATAGGAAATATTTTCATAAATGTTAATGGAAAAATGTGTTGATAACTAGTCTATAATAAGTTTGAATAATTCTATGAATTGGAGAGGTAAATCATAAATCCACCTTAAAGTATACTCTGTGAGGCTTCTTGGAAATAATTTTGTCAAAATTTTATCATTGGAATCATAGTCAAGGCATGGAGCATAAAATGTTTGAATATGTTGTTTAGGATGACTCTTGCTATCATAAAATGTGAACTTAAATTTAAAATATAAAATTGGCAAAGGATGCAAATATATTTCAAGTGCAAGAGGGTTATGTAACACATCTTGCAAATCTATAACATGAGGGGATTTTAAAGCTTATTTTTTTCAATGTTTGTAATCTTATTTTGTAAGATTTTTATAACTTGAAGGAGTGCCTGAACTATAATACTAGTGGGATTTATATTAACAAAGTTGGGTAGTCACCAAAGGGGATGAAAACATGTTTTGAGTAGTAATAGGCATTGAAATTTGTATTTATATTGAAATAACTAGTAATTCCATAATAGATGCATCAATAGTAGTTTAAGGGAAAAAAGGTTTAAACACATAATATGTGCCCCCAGTATATGTAAGTAGAGTGATAAGTGTGGGATGAGTTATATTACCTTCTAATGATTCACCATTATTAGGTGAGTTAGCCTTGGTTTTATATTATTTATTTATTTCATCTCTTATTATATACAAAAATACATATATTAATCCCTTTTTATTATTGAGATGAGTAATCAATGCTTCTTGATATTCCATTTGAAATCAGGTTTTTACACTAACATTTCCCATTATTTCACAAATGAAAACTTTAAAATTTGAAATAAAGTATAGTAATCAAAAAACCCTAATTGACATAAGGTTTGGTACTCAAAGGTTGGGTTCACAAAATATTCAACCCTAAATGATCTAGATTGGAGTTATCTAGAGTTTATTAGGGGTATACATAAATAAAGTGATAGAAGGGTGATAATTAGATATATAACAAGCTAATTAGATGTTAAACTCAAATAGAAGCATATACTAACTTTATTATGCTAAGATAATGTAAATATGTAAAGTACAACTATGCTAGATATAGAAATGATAAAGAAGTGAAGTACTTAGATTGTTCTAATGGTAATGCAATTATGGATCTAAAATAGGATAAAATTATTTGGGAAGAATATTTTAGAATAATCCTCAAATTTTGGCTCTAATGCTTCTAGCTCTCTATATAGTAACATTAGCCTTGGATAGTTACATCGATGTTATTATTTGATTTTGATGTTATTGTATTACATGGGACATCTATTGAAAAAGGATACAACCACCTAGATGCTTCTTATTTTTACTACACCTTCACTTTGGTGCTTTCATAGCTAGGTCATGGACTGTCACTTCTTATGAAATGGCAAAACCCTAGTTTTCCATCTTCAATGTGATCTTGGGGAAAATGGGTTTCTAGGTGCATGGTGTCAAGATACCCCACCACACTATTATTAAACACTACCTACATAGCCAATAATATGAAGAGGGACTCAAATTCATGAAATTTTCACCTACATGTTGGCTTGTGTGTGAATCATAAACTATGTTCAAGGTAAGTACAATAATGACCTATCTTATAACCTATAAAATCAAAATCTTACACTATTGTCTTAGTAATCCATACATATATGTGTGGTATGCCTATGACTAGTATGAAAATAAGGAAGATTTGATGAATTAAATGCTTGATATACTAATTTTGATAAGTTACCTTGGTCTCTTTGGTATTTTATAGGTGAGGAATGAATGAGGGTCGATCTTATATTTATATCAATCCCTTTGGATTAATAACTTGCATTCAATCACTTAATATGACCATTATAATACATTTCATTTTCAAATTTTATGATTTTAGGGCACCTAAAACTTGCATTGGGACATGATAGTAATGGCAATGCTATTGTTTGTCCTAAATGTTAGTGTCTAAGGAGAAGGAATGTAGGTAAAGGTTTTAAACTCATCAAGATGTAATATAAGTACATTTTACACATTTTGGGAAAGGTATAAGACCTAGGTCATCAACATAATACTGGTAAAACTAATAGGTATAGACCATGGGAAATAAACATAGAGTAGATGCAAGACTTGTGAATTTGGGAAAAGTGAAGAATTGAGAGTAACAACTAAGATATGAGTTTTCCAAGTGTACTAGACTAAGGTGATATATAATAATAAAATATCATAGACATATACATACATAGGTATAGGGTATGCACATACAACTAATTATAGAATTGTTAACATAAGGGTACTTGTGTCGGAGGACTAGGAACAAAATTTAGTGTAGGATAGGGATACCTAATGACATAAGGAAATATCAGAAGCATGTGAGGTAAATCAACCATATATATATATATATATATATATATATATATATATATATATATATATATATATATATGTATATATGTATATATATGTATGTATATATGTATATATATACACATATACACACACACACACACACACACATATATATATACATATTTATGTATGTATATACATACATAGGTATATATATAAATACATACATATATATACATACATACATACATACATACATACGTATATATATATATATATATATATATATATATATATATATATATATATATATACGTATGTATGTATATACATACATACATACATATGTATATAATATATATATGTATATAAATGTGTATATAAATACATATATATATATGTATATATATATATATATATATTTACATATATATATATATATGTATGTGTGTGTGTGTGTGTGTGTGTGTATATATGTATGTATGTATGTATGTATATACATATATATATATATATATATACATATATATGTATATGTATATGTATATATATGTATATCTATGTGTGTGTGTGTGTGTGTGTGTGTATAATTTGGTTAATTTACCTCACATGCTTCTGATATTTCCTTATGTCATTGGGTATCCCTATCCTACACTAAATTTTGTACCTAGTTCTCTAACACAACAAGTACCCTTATGTTAACAAGTCATAATCAGTTGTATGTGCATACCCTAATGTTGATTTTAAGAGGAGGCAATTTTAGAATATATTTTTGAGTAAAACAACATAAAACTCACAAATATCTTTAGATATATTATTGTGGTAGTCACCAAGGTGTAAATAAACTTAGACTTCCTAGACTTGTGCACTTCTCAAGCTATCTTGTTGAGTAAATTTGACCTCCATTAGGACAAATATTTTGACAAATAGAGTGCATAATCACTCAACCAAATATATAAATTATCAGATAAGGTTATATGCTTTATTATAAACTATGATGGATAAATATTATGATTAAGACCTAGGATATACTAGACTAGCTTACCAAATATAAATATTGGGAATTCCAAATGGAAAATTCATTATTAAAACATGGCTCAAGTACACCAAGCATGGTATGGATTGAGAAAACTTCCATTGAAAATAATAGGGAGCATTTCACCATACAAGGTGCATAGATTGCATGCACTTGTATACAAAATGTCATGGATTATATAAGGTCCTAACTAATGTATTTAAAGCTTCCCTAGGTACATAAAATACTTAGAATCATAAATTAAAATAAAGGTTCCTTCAATAAATATATTCCCCTTGATGTGTTAGTCATGCCAAGATTTTTTAGTTCTTCTCTAAGATTTCTCTCCATCAAGATATGACACACATTTCATCTAGCTGCACGAGTTCCTCTATGGATGCATCAAAGGACTCCTTATCCTTGATTTATCCCATATGCATAATACACAAATATGGAACTAAAATTTCCATGGGAAGGAGTGATTATTTCCCAAACATAAGTTGAAAGAGAGTGGACTTATTGAGGTGCTTATAGCTCGTTCTATAAATCCACAATACTACTAAAACATGGTCATCCCAATACTATAACTTAACATCACAAATCTTGGTTAGTGTCTTATTAATAATCTTGTCGATAGCTTTTGCATTTCCATTTCATGTGGGTAGGATGCACATGGTTTCATTAATGAAATGGGTACCTTAGTCACTTGTCAATCTTAGAAGGCATCTATATCGACTAATGATATTATCCTATAATAACATGCTACTATTTTTTCCATATAGTTGCTTTTTGGGATTGTCTTAGCTCACTAAGTGAAATAATAGGTGGTGTTAATAACATATCATGCAATGTTATTACATGCTTCTAGAGATATTAGGCCCACAAGGTTGACAACCCCTTTTTCAAATGGTTCCTTGGGTATATGGGGATCAACAACATCTCATATCATTGGTTGGGTTTAGCCATTTATTGGAAGACATCACATTTGTGTGCATATTATTTTTCATCATGAAAAAATGTAAGATGTCATAGATAAAAGAGGATAATATTGTGTATAGTGTATTATCCAACAAATTAAACTCCTAAAACTCCTTCATGTCCTTTATTTAACACTCCAAAATTCTCATGGTCTAGGATACACCTATGCAAGACTTCATTACAAAATATATCTAATAATGAGTTGATATGATGTGGTGATAATATCTAATTATTTCTTTCCCTTAATGTAAAGGTTATTGGGAGCAAGATCGGATGTCAGAAAAGTATTTTTATCATCAAGACTTACAATAACTCACTAGACTTCATATAACAAAGTATTTGCCAGGTTATATTAAATGTTTTATGCATCCTCACCTATATTGATGTGCAAGAGGTAGTCAGGACCTAAGTTCTATTTACCATAATTTATAACCATATAAATTTAGAATTATTCAAATAACATGGTCAATTTGGAAATCCTTTTATGGAGTAGTATTTTATTAATGAGGTACTTCAAAGCTTCATAATCAGTAATTAAGATAAAATTCTAACCCACAAATATTGCCATAAATTTTACAAGGTGTATACCATTGCTAGTGCTTCATTCTCATTGGTGGTATAATTCTTCTTATCTAATATAAGATTCATAATAGTAAATTAAACTAGATGGTCCAAATTATTGTCATCCCACTAAGATATATGGCACTTGTTCTTTTCCCTAATGCATTAACATGAAAATTAAATAGGTTGATCCAATCTATAAATTAGAGGATAAATGTGCTTGTGAGATTCTCCTTCAATGTTTTAAATGCCTCTTATTTCACCTCACCCCATATTAATGGACCATTCTTTCATATAAGTTACTTAAATCATGTTAAGATCTTGACATAGTGATAAATAAAGATTTTGTAGTAGCTAGTATACCCTAAAATGTGCATACTTCCCACTGAGTGGTGGGTGCCTCAATATTTAGAATGATGGTCACCTTAGTTAGGTCAAAAATGATATCATAATTACAAATCACATGGCCAAGAAATATACTAAAGGGTGTTTAAAATATACACTTCTTCAAATAAAGAGTAACTAGTGACAATGCTCAAACATGAGATGTAAATTATCATGATGATCCTTCACAAGACTGTACAATGTTTATTAATCTAAATATACTTAAATTAAATGGTACAAATAGTGAATTAAGGCCATAATGATGATATTCACAAAGAAAATGAGCACATTATTTAGGCCAAATGACATGATATTATATGCAAATGAACCTGCATTTGATAGATAAAGTGGTTTTGGGATTATACTACTCTTCAATTTACACTTGGTGATAGCCCAATAATCTATTAGTAAAGGTTATTATCTTGTATCCTACCACTCCATTAATAACTTTCTTAGTGAAATGGGTTAGAAAGTTATTTGTGATTCATGTGTCATTGAGGAGCCAATATTAAATTTATATGTAGATATACCCATATTTAATGATACTAATAACCATGAGGATTATCCATTTATATTTTTGAAATAATGAAATCACACTCATAATAAACATGTTGTTGATTTTTCCTTTAACCTTGGTGTGTAAATTTTTGCTCATTTGATATGGATAATTATTCATGGGTCCTGTGTCATTATCTAATGTGATGTTAATTTCCAAAAAATAATAATGCATACCCTTCATCTCCTTTTAGCTTATTTGAAATAGGTCTTGTAATTCCTATAGTAGCTATATGATGCACATTAATTTTGAGTCACACCAATAATTCCCAATTGTGTCCATTTTGGGCTCTCCTTCTGAGCCAATATTCACCTTTTTTTTCAATGGCTCTAAGTAGCACTTGTGTTGATCATCTAGCGCATTCATTATTTCTCACTCCCCATGAGAATTCTCAAATGGTAAGTGATTAGGAGTATCTTATTAGGGTTATTCATACCATATGCACACTTTTCTACTTCTCTCCATTATATTTCTAATTTTGTGCCATCCACACTACGTCATCATCACTGGAATCACTATTCACCCCACAATATCTAAATAAATTAGGTAATATGAGTTAATTTTATCTATATATTAATTTTACCCACTCTTATATTCTAACATCATCCTCTATGATAGTGCAATGGATGTGTTTTAGTTGTTTCACTAACTCTAGACTAGATGAAGAAATATAAAAGGTATGGGTTAACACACCCTTTAAGACCCTCTAATCATGAGTTTTTGGCATGCCTCATTCAAAACATACCACGCATGATCTCAAGTCTTCAGAGTTTGATAAAAGGCATAAACCCTTAATTTGACTAGTAAGTAAGGTGTGCACTTTATCTATATGTATTCATACATACTAACATACATCCATGGATGTGAATTGCCACTATATGTAGGTAATATTTGGTTGTCATTACTATGATCAAATATAAATCATAAATCATCTGTAACTTTAGTATAGGTAGGAAGTCTTGGTTTGTGAGTATCCTAGCTAGTGCATATTAGTTATCTTTAGGGTGCATACTAGAACAACCAAATGATCCTTCATATTAGATACATATTCCTAAAGATCATGTAAAAATTGGGTGGTACTTATGGTGTTGGTATATAAAGACAATGAAATAATTTTAAGTTTATTGATGTAGAACATACTACTCACCTTGGATGTGGTTTGGGCTACCCATATAATTTTTGTAACTAAGGGAGGTTTAATGTTATTACATGGTGAATTTAGCATAAGTAAAAATTAAGGTCTTGAGTAAACCAAATTATTCTTTTTTCTAATGACCTTGTATCATTCCTATACCCATTAGTGATAGGTAATTCTTGTGGTGTTAGATGTATACTATGTTTCATCTAAGATTAGAATAGCATCCTCATTTGGCTCCAAATTTCCTAACTGTTGTGTTGTGATGTTGTATATTTTTTTTATTTTTTCCTCCAAGTCAAAATTTCGAACATATAGAGCCTTGATCATTTTATGAAGTAGTCATGACACACTCCTTCCTATTTTAAAATCTTATATATCTCTTCTTGATCTCATTCATTCTTGGCATAACTATTGACAAAATTTGACTTGTTAGTCAAATTAGGGCACTTATAGGTACAAACTTAGTTTTTTAGGTATATAGGATGTATAATATATTTTTATAAGGTGTTTCATAGGTCAATTAATGCCAATTGATGTTATAATAAATTTGGTCATTAGTTCTCTAGGTCCATTTATCATTTTGAGTCTTTTTAAGGGGTCAAATAGGTGTATCTAATGTTGTGTATAGGTTACTTAGGAAATTAACAAGTTTAAATGGGTGATTTAATTACCTGTGTGTCCACAAAGGTCTTGAGTAATTGAAAAAATTGAAAAGTTGTAGGTTAATCAAAAGAAAGTCATTTTTCCTAAAGAAAAGGAAGAAAATGACACATGTATGGCTCCTTAAGAAGTGTGACACATGTGAGGAGGCCATGAAACATATATAAATCTTCATAAATCTCATATCCACATTTTATTTGCTTTTTAGGTCCCATTTTGACCCAAAACCATTCAGCTCCCTTCTTGCTCTTCTTGGGAGATTGAAGTGACTTGCAAGTTCTTACTCAGTATGACTAACATAGGGGTTTTCAAGAAAAATGATCCTAGTGAAATATTATAAACTCAGAGACCTTAAAATAAATATAATAATTTTTATAAACGGGCAACTGTGCTTCATGAACCATCCATTTAAAGCAGATGGTTTAAAATTGCCTACTTATCTATGCACCCTATCAATTTTCTCTTAGTTTGAACATCTCCATATGAACCAGTTTCTCATATTTAATCCAAATTATTTTTGACATGTATCCTTATGTCTCCAATTATTGGTTTCACATTTTGAGTTTTTTTAATGATCTAATAGTTTCAATTTGGAAAACTAGTCTATTCTGGGTTGATTGGTAGTTTTCTTCCATTTTCAAGGATTCCATGCTTTTTCATGATGTTATATGGTTATGATATGTTCATTATATTTTAAAAAAAATTATAGTAACCTCATTTCACTTTCCAATCTCACTTTAAAATCAAATTCTCTTAGATTTGTAGTCATGTGTAACCTGCCTTTCAACCTACCATGAATGTGCTTACATACAGATTACTTGGAAGATAATTTCACGTTAAATGGAATATTTTAGTTATTATTTTACATCCATGATAGTTTGAATATTCTTTTTGGATCATTAAAATGAGTTTAGGACTTATTTTAAGGCTAAATGATATGTCTACTACCTCAATCTTATGCACACTACCTAATTATAGTCAAAATCTCCACCTTCAGATGGTTGAATAGGGAACCATAGGTTTTGTATGGAAGGATGGAATCAGATTGACACCTATTTAAAACTTATTTATGATGAATAATCCATGAAAACTCATGAGGGTAAATATTTCAAAATGAGGTGTGGAATCATGTTTGAAGGCAGATGATTGTTTAGGTCCTTGGTCCCTAAAAAGTGGAAATAGAGGTCCCTAAGGTTTTATTTGACAACTTATAACATGTTTAAAAATAGACCCAAAGTATACAAATAGGTTATTTTTAAATTTAATATCATGGAAAATAATTATATCAATAATAGGGGTTAAAAGGTAAATATAAGCCATAGGTTGACGGCCTCAAAGTTGCCCAAAAAAGCATTGAAATGTTGCAATGTTGTCTACATGTTTATACCAAAGGAGGCCTTTTCAACCAAAGTTGCAAATTAAATAATGTTTCCATGATTGGGAGGTTTAAAATGTTGATAAACATATAATATTTCATAAATAATCATTCCAATAAGGTGACATGCTTAACCTTAACCCTATGCACACTCACAATCTATACAATATGAAAAAGCACACCTATAGGTCAAGTAGGGCAGAGAGCAGGAGGTTTGGATTGCTTGAAATAGATCCCTTATCAACCATGAACATGGAAAATATATTATGAAAATTTTAGTATGGTATTGAAATACCTAAATAATGTTTTAATAGTTTGTGTTTAAGGTGAAATCAAACAAATAGCCTACAAGCTTAGTCTAAAGCAAGGGTTACATAGGATCAAGGAGTCTCAATCAAGGAGATAGTGAAATAGTTTTGAGGTTTGAAGGGTGTTTAAGGGAATTTAAGGTATGAAATATTATAAACCCACTTTGTTTCACCTCAATAAATTCAAGGAGAAGGTTTCTAAACATTACAAGCAAATGCAAAAAGCAAGGAACAATACGATCAGCTGAGTGATAGGATAATGAGAAGAACTTAAGGTTCAAAGTGATATTCTAAACTTGCCAAAGTGAAATAAAGAACCTCAAAATAGGATAAAATGACATAAGGTTTCAATATAACTAATTTAATGTTTCAAATCTGACCCCAAGCTATGAGCACCTATAGGACTACTAAAGAAAAGCATAGTCAGGAACATGGCAACACAGTCAGGGAGTGAAGAAAAGTTTGGAACTTGAAGTTGTATTACATTGACCTAAGGTGAGAAAGTGAAAATAAACCAGTTATAAGATAATACAAGGGAATTAAAATAGGTTTCAAACATATTTATATAAGATAAGGCATACATTAACTATCAAGTGCCACTATTTTACAAAACATAGTCAAGAAGAAATACCTAATATTGAAAATCCAATGATATGAATGATTCATGAAGGTATAGGGTATTAAATGAAATAGATAAATAATATATCAGAGATTTTAAAAGTTAAATAAACCTTCCATAGTGATTTATTAGGTAGAAGATAAGGTTGAAACAAGTAATGCATAGTCTACTTATTCAAACCCTACACACAATGTTATTTTCACAATTTTCCTTAAAGATTGAGAAGGTTTGAGGGTCTATACATGTATCCATGACATGAAATTTTTTGGATATGGTAATAAACACATAAATAAGTTTATTCAAAGAATTTTTTTCCTATAAAAATTATAAAAATAGGGGAAGCACCCCCTTTTTTGTCTCAGACAAGGGGTACTTCCCCTCACACAAAACTAGTAGGGTTAGGAGTATAGTGATGAAAGGGTGAACCAGAAGTCAAGGAAATCCTCAAGGAAGATTTTTGAAGTTGTGATGTCCCTTACTTAGGGGCTCTCTTATCTGCACAAAAGCTCTGATACCACTGTAATATCCCCTTCAATTAGGGAATATAGAAACATATAAAGCTCTGAACAAGATACAATTTGCAGAATAGATTCAAACATGCAGTAACAAATCACAGATCTTATCATTCATCCAGCTGATTACAATAGATGTCCTTTCTTATGCAAATCAAAGAATATTATAGATATGGTCTTAAAACCTTGAATTCATGCAAACTGGGAATAAACTTGCAATTCTGGAAGTCTCAGCCTTTCTGTGTCGACACACAGACGCCATCGTCGGTCGATATATCACCGACGTCGGTCTCTGTCGGTCAGCTTTCTGCCGACATCGATCTTCAGTCGACCAATGTCGGTCACCAGAAGCTCTCTCTGCCGAGGTCGGTGCCTGATGCGGATCTGTACGGACCTGTACGGACTTGGTACGGCTGCCACCCAGTTTGTTCTTAACCCCTGATTACTGAACAACCTGATCTGAAGATATACTATTCTAATACAGAATATTTTTATCTGTATAATTTATTGGATCAAAACTAAATAATGATAAATACCTGAAATATCTATAATAACTTCTGGGTGAAGTTATCTCTCAACCCTGAAATTATGTGATAACTTCTGGATGAAGCTATCTCTCAAATCTGTACCTCTGTGATAACTTCTGGATGAAGCTATCTCTCAATTTGGCAATAGATCAGCTGATCTTTCACAACCTCTGAATCACACACAATGAAGAGTTGACGTTCTCCACTGCAAATGGAATCCTGGAACCCTTGGCTCAGTCTTCACAGAAGAATTTCTCCAATTTCAATAATCAATTCATACATAATGAATAATGGCCTCCATGATAAACCCTTATACCCTCAAAAAGATATGCTTGCCCTAATTAGGGTTTCTTAAATTATAATTAGGGTTTCTAATTAAAATTAGGCTAAATAATTAATATTTGATTAAATCAATCAAATATTAATATCTCCCTCAATACATGTCGGATCCTCGAACCGATTGAAGCTAGTGAATCAGGGAGTGATTCCGCACATGACCATACCAAAATAAAGGAGCTCCGCTGCATATCAAATATCCCTAAAAAGTAGGAGCTCATGCCAAATGTGTCCAAAATAACCTGAATGAAAATCAAATGTAGAAATTCTGTGAATCAAAGTCAATTCAAGCTCCATTATGACCCTCTATCCATCCTATTAGCCTACGAAGGTCGTAAATAGGCCAATCATCAAATCTGTCAATGTCCATGAAAAAAGGGACATGACAATCCGCCCCTCTGAAAATTGCTTGTCCCTAAGCAATCTCGGAACAATGAACTACTCGATCCACCTGGATCCCAAGGAAAAAGCTGTGTAACATCCATCATGTCACCAATCAACCCATGTGAATAAACCATCAACATCAACAGTATCAAAATCAGCAACTGAAAAACTGCACTCGATACCCAAACAACTATCTGAAGATCAACTATAGGTGCCGATAGAAGAAACCACTCTGAGGGACCCAAGCCAACTAAAATATCACCCCTGTCAAAATTGAAGTCCCTATCTAACTGATACTCACACCCAACTGGACCATGTATATGACAATCATTGGTCCCTGAGTCACTGACACCAATACTAATCTCTAAATGCAAAGAAAAATAAGGAGCATACCTCACCGTATGATGCTGGTAAGAACCCCCAAACTCTGCTACTGGCTCACTATTGCCAAACTGCGACTCAATGGATGGCTCCAATCTCGGCTCAACAAACATCACCTCAACAGCCCTATAAGGTAACATAGTAGAAAGGGTTTATAAAATCTCCTCACCCAATCTGCTAATAGCACTAAAACCTCGGACAAGAACACCTTCTGTCATCTTATGTGAGTCTAGATGAACACCTGCACTATCCAGCAAATACTCCATGAATGGTTCAGTGCAGTAGAAATTATATGTGGAAGCATCAACATACTCCCCCACACACCCCAACTGATCTCTCTGTAAAGGTGGCACAACCAACTGTACCACACTGTCATCAGTGTGAGAATAATCAATCTAGAGACTCGACTCCACTGGTATCTCAAGCTCATCAGAATCAGGTACTCCTAAATCCTGAACATGTGTATCAGCATCAATAATATGCTCCTCAGCAACAACTGCAAGTATGTACTCACCACCAACCACCTCAATATACAAATGATCATCCATACTCTGTAAATCAACGCCAAAGCTCATATCAACAGACAAAGTATCAACAACTATAACATCACTGTCTAACTCTTCCATATGGAAAGAAACAACCAGTGAAACTAAGTCCTCAAAACTGTCCACTGCATTCTCCTGAGTATCATCTACAATAATCGGATCCTGGGTCTCTGCTACAATCTCTGCCATAGTTGAGAGATCCTTAACCCTCAGTGCACTAACATCTGAGCACACCTGTACACTCTGAGTGTAAGCATCTAACTCATCCTCATCTTCACTATATCCTATCTCATAATCATAATAATTATGGGACATGTTGCTCTCTCGTCTAAGTGATCTGTAGTGCTCTCTCCTCAGCTTGACAAAATGATCAAAGGTCGTCCTCTCTTGAACACGAGGAGGTAATAAGTCCCACTCATCATTCGTTGTCATATACCGCATGGGTTTGTTTTTGGATGAAGGATATGAAAGAGATTCATTCAACCTCTTCAAACTGAGTTCCAACTTCCTCATATCATAGTCCCACTGACTCTGAGTATATGAAGTCATTATGATACTTCGCTGATTCAACTTACCCAAACTACCCAACAGGATGGCAAGACATTAGCTCTGATGTGCCCAACAGGATGGCAGGAATTTAGCTTTGATACCACTGTGATGTCCCTTAATTAGGGGCTCTATTATCTGCACAAAAGCTCTGATACCACTGTAATATCCCCTTCAATCAGGGAATATAGAAACATATAAAGCTCTGAACAAGATATAATTTGCAGAATAGATTCAAACATGCAGTAACAAATCACAGATCTTATCATTCATCCAGCTGATTACAATAGATGTCCTTTCTTATGCAAATCAAAGAATATTATAGATATGGTCTTAAAACCCTGAATTCGTGCAAACTGGGAATAAACTTGTAATTCTGGAAGTCTCAGCCTTTCTGTGTCGACACACAGACGCCGTCGTCGGTCGATATATCACCAACGTCAGTCTCTGTCGGTTGGCTTTCTACCGATGTCAGTCTTCAGTCAACCGATGTCGGTCACCAGAAGCTCTCTCTGCCGAGGTTGGTGCCTGATGTGGATCTGTACGGACCTGTATGGACTTGGTACGGCCGCCACCCAGTCTGTTCTTAACCCCTGATTGCTGAACAACCTGATCTAAAGATATACTATTCTAATACAGAATATTTCTATCTATATAATTTATTGGATCAAAACTAAATAAAGATAAATACCTGAAATATCTGTAATAACTTCTGGGTGAAGTTATCTCTCAACCCTAAAATTCTGTGATAACTTCTGGATGAAGCTATCTCTCAAATCTGTACCTCTGTGATAACTTCTGGATGAAGTTATCTCTCAATTTGGCAATAGATCGGCTGATCTTTCACAACCTCTGAATCGCACACAATGAAGAGTTGATGTTCTCCACTGCAAATGGAATCCTGGAACCCTTGGCTCAGTCTTCACAGAAGAATTTCTCCAATTTCAATAATCAATTCATACATAATGAATAATGGCCTCCATGAGAAACACTTATACCCTCAAAAAGATATGCTTGCCCTAATTAGGGTTTCTTAAATTATAATTAGGGTTTTTAATTAAAATTAGGCTAAATAATTAATATTTGATTAAATCAATCAAATATTAATATCTCCCTCAATACATGTCGGATCCTCGAACCGATTGAAGCTAGTGAATCAGGGAGTGATTCCGCACATGACCATACCAAAATAAAGGAGCTCTGCTGCATATCAAATATCCATAAAAAGTAGGAGCTCATGCCAAATGTGTCCAAAATAACCTGAATGAAAATCAAATGTAGAAATTCTACGAATCAAAGTCAATTCAAGCTCCATTATGACCCTCTATCTATCCTATTAGCCTACGAAGGTCGTATAATAGGCCAATCATCAAATCTGTCAATGTCCATGAAAAAGGGGACATGACAGAAGTTTTAATACATCCATAAAATCATTTAAACCTTAAAAAATGAGGAATGATAGTTGAAATCTCTAACATACTAAGGTTGCAGTCAAACCTATTTGAACATGGCTAAGCCTAATGCCCAAACAAGGAGTCATCATGATTTATAACATAATTTGAGATTTATAAATCATTTTAAAATTATTTTGGTGTGTATATAGAGGTTTTAGATATATTTTAGGGTAGGGGAAGCATCAAAAAGGCTATTTTTGAGTTTAGAATGTAGTCAGGCCTAAAAGCAAGGTTTAAGGCCTAGAAGCCAAATAAGTTACCAATGCCATTTTTAACTCTAGATGAACATTGAAATGGATATGAGAATACACATAGGGTAATACAAAGTTTTTTATATATTTTGGAACAAAATAAATTCAACAATAAGGTCTAGAGGATAAAACATTATAGTCATGAACACTAAGCATTCCTAGGCCTAGTGCCCATTTTGAGGGGTTTTCTCACTTTTAACATGAAGTGAACATTTAAAGTTGTTGGAGAATGTTTTTAGGGTACATAATAAATTGTAAAATATATTAGTGTGAAGATAAATCCAAAGAAATACCCTTTTTTATATCAAAACCAACTCATCATGCAGGAATGAAGGGAAACAAGCATGATAAGCCAATTTCAAGTGCTCACACATTTCATGAGGAATTTCATGGATGCCAAATAAGTTTATGGATATTATGAGGGTACCCTAAGACCATGTTTTTGAATATGTTGGAAGATTAGATGTCAGGTTTTTATGAACCATCCTTAAAACCAAAAATATGCTTAAAACCCTACTAAACCCTTGCTAAGGACTAGTCTTAGAAAATGGAGTTGGATAGCTACCAAAATGAAATATTTTGTCAATAATAATGATTATAGGTTTTAGATGGCTTCCTCAGGCTACTCCACACCAAGAAATAAAAATTTTCTCAAGTTTTTGTGTGTTGTGTAGGCTAGAGGAGGAGTTAGGAAATGAAACCAAGTTTGGGAGAAATATTGACACTTAAAATAACTCCTCGTGTTCATTTAATTCCATGAAATAGTGCCCTAACTAGATGTTTCAACTTAGTCAAATCTAGCATATTGGAAAAGCTAGTGAAGAAGATGGAAAACTTTAGGTGAAATGTTTTTAAATATTTTATAATGCTTATAAGAACATGGAGGGTCTTGAAACATGTCATCCACTACCTTTTCATGTAATTTAATGAACAAGTAAAGCCAAATTTGAAGACAAGTGTGCAAGGTCCATGAGAAGGAGGTTTCTTAGAGTCCAGGTGATGAGGGTTCTTTTCAAAGTGATTATAGAAGAATATGCATACAAATAATGCATGGAAAGGCATGTATATGATCCTCCACTTACATTAAAATCATTTTACCTACCCTTTATTAGTTAAAAATCACTCAAATAGGCCTAATCATGAAGGTGGTTTTCTATGCAATAAAAATTAGTTTTATGCCACTTTGCATAACTTTGATGACTTGGATTGACACTTGTTACTCCTAAACTTACATGGTTTAACCCATATCCTCTGATAATTCATTGATAACTTATTTTATTATCTTTAAAAGTGTCCTTATGACTTTTGGACTTCTCTCTCTCTCTCTCTCTCTCTCTCTCCTCTCTCTCTCCTCTCTCTCTCTCTCTCTCTCTCTCTCTCTCTCTCTCTCTCTCTCTCTCTCTCTCTCTCTCTCTCTCTCTCTCTCTCTCTCTCTCTCTCTCTCTCTCTCTAAGAGTTGGCCATTTTGGCATCATATTGGATACTCCACCTGAGTATGGTGAAGCCCTGATCATTTGTATAAATTTTGATAGATAAAATGACTAAGTTTTACCTCTTCATGACTATTAATAAGTGGGTTATACTTGAATGATGAATCTTGTTTAGTGAAGGCTATGGATTCTTAGCATGTGGTCTCAATCTTTCACCTTGTTTATAGTTAGAAAACTTCTTCTTTGCAGGGCATGTGAAGTGTTTTAGGTGATGTGAAATTTTGAATGAGTTATTATTTTCATTATTTCCATTCAAGGTCTCTTTTATAGTCCTCCTATATTTACACATTCATCCATGACCTCATAATGTAGCATTGATGTGAGAAGATGAAGACTGAAGTAGTGTATTTTTAGTTTATTTCTTGGTCTCAAGTGTAAAATGCAAGTGGTTGGAAGTCATCAAATTGAATTTGTGTATCACCTCATTATTTTATATTTTATTTTAGTTACCTCTCTCCTTTTTTCACCCCCTAAAGTTTAGTATTAGGTTTAATCCTAAGTGGTACATCAAGGGAGCTAGGCCTATCTAGAGACTCACCTCATTCCTTAGGCTACCCACAAGCCTCGAGTTAATTTCATTCTACCACTTGGATTAGGAGAGATTTTAATCTCATCAAAGGGTGTAAATACAAATGAAAATTGTTTTTAGCATGCTTTTTGGGACTCTTGTTCTAATATTTGGAGGGATATTTGGTGTTGTCCTTCAACACATCAACCTTTGGAGTCATCTTTTCAAGCATCAGTGGTGACTCCAAAGATACATCATCTGGTTAAGAAACCTAGGTATTCCATTTGAATATTTTTGATGACCTTTTCTTGTGTTCTTACTTCCCAATGAATATTCATGGTTGACCTTGGATTTTATTTTTTTCTCTACAAGTTGGTGAAACATATCCATCTTATCCCATTCCCTATCAATATGAAAAATTTATTGGTCAAGCTTGTTATGATAATTATCAGTCCCAATATGATCATATTCAAAACCTGTCATGAGTTGTATCAGTCCTATAACTAGAATTATCAATGTATTATTCATATTCAACCTAATCCTTTCTTCAATAAACCTATTTCCACTTTTAAACAATCACTTTTAGGCTATGAAAGGTATATGTTGGAGCTTGATACTCAAATGGATGTAGTCAAAGGATTCCTAATCATTCCCATCCATCAGTGACAAATGAATTAGATTTAGTCAAGAAAGAGTGGGCACCTATTGAGAGAGACAATTATAAAAGTCTCACAAGTGAGATGCTTGATGTGAGTGGTTTAGTCTCTTCCTTAGAGGATAGGCTAGAAATTCATTAAAGGTAGCCCTCAACAAACCGATCAGGAATTTATTTCCACTTTTAAAAAGTTTCTATTAGCCCTAAATGGTTCCCAATCATGAACCTAATCAAACTTATCAATTTCATCCTTTTCCAAAATAGTTGGAAGGGCAAGTTCAAAAGAAGAACCTTGTGTTTAAACAAAACCTTGATAGGCAAGATTGAGTTGGCTAATATGCATTTGTAATAGTCCATGTTGGTAGTAAAGGAATTGGATTTCAGGTCTTCATTTCCCTCTCACATTGCATCCCCACCACCTAAAAAAGAGACTCATAATCCTAATTTCCTAAGTTACAACAAAGTAGTGGAATCATGGGGAAGGAAGGAAGATAAAAATATTGACCAAGAGTGTGAAATTGAGAAGACAGCTAATCCTAACATCCTAAGTTAGAGCAAGATAGTAGAGTCATGGGGTAAGAAAAAAGATAGAAAAATTGTCCAAGAGTGTGAAGTATATAATGGAGTTGATCATTATGTAATTACCTCCTACCCTTCCCTCATGAAGCTTCTTCTATTCCATGGCAGCCTTCATGTAATCCTTATTCCCATGATGATTCCTATCAAATTCAAGAGAAGTATTTCCAAGAGAACATAGCCAACAAAATAGAAGAATTAGATGCAAATATGAGATTGCTAAGTCAAGATGAGGTGGAAGGTTTTAGACCCAAAAGAAGATCCTATGCCTAAACATACCCCATCTCCCCTTCCTCAAGAGCTTCCAAAAGAGCCTCTTACCTTGCATTCACAATATGACCTTGAACTCTTTATTCTACCTCCACCAACTAGTTCATATTGGCCTTACCCAATCATCATTTTCCTTGATGGACCTATAGTGTGGGGAAAAAAAGGAGGATCAGGTGGTTGATAAAGATATAGAACTCTTGATTGAATAAAACCTACCTCCTTGGTAGCCTCATTGGGCTAGATCAAATGATTTTAAGATGCCTAGTCTTGGCATCACCATCAAAGAGGTTAAAGATCTTGCATACCTTAACAAATGAGATCAAATTATGAAAACTGAAGTTCATTTTTAAATCCCTCAAGATTTCTTAAGTGATGAAGAGAAGGTAAAGTCCTTGTGTTGAATCTCTTTGCTTGGTTGATGATAAAGAATGTTTTC